>CAUYRH010035900.1:0-59675 GCA_963574655.1 Perodicticus potto
CCAGAAAATAAAAAGTTATTAAGTTAGAATGAATCAAAATTAAAAATCTTTGTTCTCTAAAAAAGACCCTTTAGAAAATGAAAAAGCAGGGCGGCGCCTATGGCTCAAAGGAGTAGGGTGCCAGCCCCATATGCCGGAGGTGGCGGGTTCAAACCCAGCCCTGGACAAAGACTGTAAAAAAAAAAAAAGAAAGAAAGAAAGAAAATGCAAAAGCAAGGCAGAGAATGGGAGAAATATTCCCCACCCAGACACCTAACAAGACTTGTATCCAGAATATATAAAGAATTCTTACAATTTAGTAATAAAAGGATGAACAACTTAAAAATGGACAAAAGACTTGAACAGACACTTTTCAACAGAAGATATACACATATGAAGGCCCAAAGATGATCAATCCTTCAGTCTTCAGGGAAATTAAAATAAAACCAGAGGCAGTGTAACCCCAGGGCGTTGAATGTCTGTAACTGGACACCCACCAAAGGGCTGATGACCGGTACACCACTCTATCATGCAAGGCTGTATTTTTGACGGCCAGTTTGAAGAGGAAAAAAAAAAATGCAAGTACAGATTCTGGCAGCTCTGGGCCTGGATGGCAAACCTGGCTTCTTTAGTATTGACCTCCTTTTCTTGCTCCTAAGCAGGAAGGAGCCAGAAAAGACTCTTTGAGGTGAGTCTTGAGCTAAATCCTAAGAGATTATTTGCCTGAAGAAAGGGCAAGAAAAGCATCAAAAGTGCAAGGCCAGCATGGGCATGCAACAGCAGGACGTATCTGGGGACTTGGAGTATTGCAGACCCAGAACCAGGAAGTCTAAGACATAAGGTGAGCAGGGGTGGGGCAAGTGGGGATCTGGGGGCCACACTGGTAACCTTGGACTCTGCCATCCTCTGTCATGATAAAGTCAAAGATTCCATCACTTAGCATTGACTGGACCAAATCCAAATAAACAAACCATATTCATTCACTCATTCATTTGCTCAAGTAGTCATTCAACAAACATTGATGGCACATCTACTGCTGACATTTTTGCTTCCCCACCCTAGGTGCATCCCCATTCCCAGCCTTGGCCTCTTTCTCTGGGCTATACAGCCACCATGGAGTGAGTTCCTACTATGTGCCAGGAGCTGAGCCTGATGCTCAGTTTTCTCCAAATTTTGCAGATGAGGAAATGAGAGCCTCAAACCGAGTCAGTCAAGCCTGACTCTTAAACTCCCATTCAGATCAATCCGTCTGTCTGTTCACAACACATGCCCACGTACATGCTGAGGGCCAGGCCCTGCACCCAGCACAGGGGCACAGGTGTCAAGGAGTTTACGCTGGCCTGCCAGGGACTGCCTCTCCACCAGAGGTGGACCCACCTTCTCTCAGAGACCTGGGTCGGCCCCTAGATACCTGGACTGAGTGACCTTGGCGCTGTCAGGAGGGCAGCAGCTTGGTCTCGCTGCCTTGCTCCCTGCTGCTCATGACAATGGCTACACTATCACTTTGTCTCTTGGCAGAACCACCAGGCTGGAGTGGGGCTGCTCTCAAGAATGGCAAAGGAGGGCAGAGCATGGTGCCAAGGTTCCAGTATCCTCCTCTCCAAACCCACACTTCTCTGTGGTGTGACTGGCCAAATACCGAAGTTCCCATTACTGCAGCTAGTGGGGCCATTAATTCTGTCAGAGGCAAGTCAAATAAACAAACAGCAGACACAACACATAACTTTCCCGGGGAGGCAGCCTCCTTGCCACACCCCTCCCTGGAGCTTCTGCCAAGTCTGTCCTCGGATAGTGACAGGCTCCCTCCGGCTCTGTACGCCGCCACCTTACCCCCAGGAACCCCCAGATCTGCTCCATACCCTCTTCTGTGGCTCTTGTTCCCAGGGACTGTGGCTCCCAGCCTGCATCCGAGGGACCCCGGGCTGGCCAGGGAAAGCCTCGCCGCCACACCACCCTGTTGTACCACCTCTAGAGTACTTGTCATTATTTAAAAGCATCTTGCTGGGTGGCGCCTATGGTTCAAAAGAGTAGGGCGCCAGCCCCATATGACACAGGTGGTGGGTTCAAACCCAGACACGGCCAAAAAAAAACCCAAAAACCAAACAAACAAACAAAAAAAAGCATCTTGCTTCAGGCTGGGCTCACGATCGAAATCCTAGCACTCTGGGAGACTAAGGTGGGTGGACTGCCTGAGCTCAGCAGTTCCTGAGCAAGAGCAAAACCCCATTCGTACTAAAATAGAAAAACCAGCCAGGTATTATGGTGGGTGTCTATAGTCCCAGCTACTCAGGAGGCTGAGGCAAAAGGATCACTTGAGCCCAGGAGTTTGCGGTTGCTGTGAGCTCTGACGCCATAGCACTCTATCCAGGGCGACAGAGCAAGATTCTGTCTCAAAAAAAAATTTTTTTTAATAAAACCATCTTGCTTCTTCGCTGACATCTTTGTTTTGGTCTCTTTTGATGACCATTCAGATCGGAGAGCACCACTTGGCTCGGAACAGGAATTCAGTAGGTATCTGTCACACGCCTGAACCCTGGAAGGCCCAGCTTAAATGAAGCCTTCAGTGGAACCTTCCTGAGCATGCTGCTCTGCTCCTGCAGAGGTGCAGCCCCCAGGTTCCCCTCCCCTCATCATCTCTGTCCCTCACACACAAAGGGGACAAGAGCCACCCCAGGTGACTGAATGTTGGTAAGCGGACGTCCTCTGAAGGGCTCTCTGTGGCTGAGACACCCCCACCCTGTGGGGGCTCAGTCCATCCTCACCAAATAAACACGTGAATGTCAGTCAGCTTATCTCCCTGTGGGAAATACGGAAGGGCTTTGCAAACTGTAGAGTGCTGAGCACGTGCACATACTCTCCAGGGCCTGAGAGGCAGAGGCCCTCACCATAGCTATTAAATCTAATCCAGGGCAGCTTTCTGCCTCAGCCTTAACTCTGGGTCCCACAAGTACAGCCCGTGTTGGAACTGTGCAGCCCCACCCCAGTTAGTGTGAGTCTTGAGCAAGGTATTACCGAGCAGCCTGGGAGGCAGAGGTTAAAAAAACCAAAGAGCTGAGCACGCTGAGGTCCCGAGCTGGGGAGGTGCAGGGCGGCCTGCACATGTGAGCAGCAGATGCCCGGTCGGCCGGTCGGAGAGGGCTCCATTTCAGTGACAATTCATTTTCAGTAATTACCCCTCTCTCCTTCAAAGTCACCTAAGGCAGTCCTCGTGGGCATAGCGGACCTCTTCCCTGAGCGAACTTTCAAGTTATTTGCACTTGTGGGGATGCGTAGAATTCAAAGCAGATGTGCCAAATTGAGTCTCCCGCTTGCTGCTCCATCTCTGATTTTTTCCTGTTCACTGTAAATGTTTTTAAAATGGGACCCCAGTCCTAGACATGTCAAACAGCTGAATTTGAGGTAGAGGGGCTGCCAGTAGGGAAGACGAATGAAATTTATAATCCCTTTTGACAGATTAACTAGAGACACTTTGAAGCCATAAATCATGCAGACAGTCTAGAAGAAGTTAATAATGGATTTAGGTTTTGTTCGTATTTATTATCTTGAAGAGATAGGAGAGTGCATGGCCAGTGAACCTGGCTGGGAAATCACTGGGGACCTCCTAAAGTTCAATATCAACCAGGGAAGAGGTGGCACAGGAAGGGAGGAAGGACGTAAGAACTAGCATTACTTATGCACCTGCTCTGTGTGTCAGGCCCTGGGCTCGGCCAACCACGTGAAGATGATAATAACGTCCCCAAAATGAGGACTCCAACGTGCTGCTCCAAGACAGCCTGTTTTAGGCCATCGAGCCTGGTCTCCCCGACTACTCAGGCCCTGCCTGCTGTCCCACCCAACAGAAGGTAGGAAAAGCAAGGACCAAATGTGAGAACATGGAGCACCTGGGAGAGAGAGTCAGGGCATGACTTCTCCCGCCCCAAGGAGCCAGTTCCCCAAATAACCTATGCACTTCTCCACCGCCGGGCCTTTACAGTGGTCATTTCCAGAGCCCAGGCTCATGCAGAGACCTGGTCTGGGTCTCTGCCCTCTGGGGCATATCCTAGATGGTAACATTTTTGTATTCATCTTATTTATCCCCTGAGGGCTTGTCTCAAATAAATTTGACCTTACCCATCCCTGTATTCTGCCAAGGCCGCACCAGAGACATGCAATGCTGTTTTAATCGCAGGCCCTGATGCCTCAGCACCCTGAACACCAGTGTCACATCTACCAAGGGAAGGCGGATGCCCAGAGAAGAACCTACTTATGGAGCACCTCACTTCATTCACTACACTTCTGAGTGCCCACTTTGTACCAGGCCTGGGAACAGAACCGTGCACCAGACATCCTGCCCACATGAAGCTCATGCCTGGGTACCAGGCATTTTATACACTCAGCTCCATCAACCCTGGGGGAGAGGGACAATCACCACCACCACCCCCACCTAACAGATGAGGAACTGGAGACTCAGCAGGTGAAGCAACTTGGTCAGAATCCGGTAGGATGTGCACCTAGACTGCCACTGCCACAGGTGTCCCTGTATCATCAAAGCCCCACCCCATTTGTCACCCAGCAGGTCTAAGCTCAGCTTCCTATGTGCTGAGCATCAGACTCAAACATGTACAAAAATGCAGGGAGGCGACAGGATGGATTTAATGATCAAAGGTTCAAATATAGAGACCGGACACACACACCCAGAAGTCAGAAGATGAAGCCTTTGGGGAAGGCAGAGGGCAGGATTATGGCTCTCCTGTTCACAATTCTCAACGACTCCACCAAACTTTCTGGCTTATAAGAATCACCTAAGGAACTTCTGAAAAACCTATCTGAGCCCTTCCCTAGATACATCAAGTCAGAGTCTCTGGGTGCATGGGCAGGGGCCCTGTACTTTGATGAGTTCCAGAAGATGGAGCTGTAGCCAGCCACGTGCCAGCCCCACCTAATGTCTGGTCACCACCACACTTCAAATGAAGTCTAGCCACTTTTGCCCGGCACATTCAAGGACCTTTACAATTTGACTCCAAACCACCTCTCTGGTTTGATCTTGCAGACTGAATGCATGTTTGTGCATGCAAAACTCATGAATAGGGCATGAGATGGGCTTGGAGAACAGGCTTTGACTCAAGACAAAGCCAAAGATAAAGAGGGCAAAGGGTATCACAGGACACCTTGTTCCACTTTTCCTTACCATGCTACAGCCACACCAGCCTCTTCCCACATATTTTTTTTTTTTTAATGAGACAAGATTGTTACTCTGTTGCCCAGGCTGGGATGCCATGATCATGTACCTCAGTGGTTCTCAACCTTCCTAATGCCATGACCCTTTAATACAGTTCCTCATGTTGTGGTGACCCCCAACCATAAAATTATTTTTGTTGCTACTTCATAACTGTCATTTTGCTACTGTTATGAATTGCAATGTAAGTATCTGATATGCAGGATGTATTTTCATTGGTTGCGACCCACAGGTTGAGCACCGCTGATCTAGCTCACTGCTACCTCAAACTGTTGGACTCAATGGATCGTCCTGCCTCAGCCTCCCAAGTAGCTGGGGCTGTAAGTATGGGCCACCACACTGGCTCATTTTTTCCCCTATTTTTTGTAGAGATGGATCTTACTCAGGCTGGTCTCAAACTCCTGGCCTCAAGCAATAATCTTGCCTTGGCCTCCCCGAGTTGCTAGTATTACAAGCATGAGCCACCATGCTTGGCTTCTTCTCAAATTTTCTGGGGTTTATGAAGGTTTGGGGAGGGGTTTGAGACAGACGTCACTCTGTCACCCTGGGTAGAGAGCTGTGGTATTAGCCTAACTGACAGCAACCTCAAACTCCTGGGCTCAAGTGATCCTCTTACCTTAGTCTCCCAAATAGCTGAGACTACAGGTGCCCACCACCATGCTGGCTAATTTGTTCTTTTTTTAAAGTAGCGACAGGATCTTACTCTTGCTCAGGCTGGTCTTGAACTCCTGGGCTCAAGAAATCTACCTGCCTTGGCCTCCCCGAGTGTTAAAGTTACAGGCATCAGCCATCTTCTCACATCTTCAACAGAGCAGGCTTGCTCCTCCTTCTGGGGCTCTGTAGGATCTGCTGTCTCCTCTGCCCCTGTATAGGTGAACAGCCTGTATGTGCCTTTAAACAGATTCATTCTGTGAGAACAGGTTTGAAGTTTTTTAGTGTGTTGGGAAGGAGAGACCGGGATAGAACTCCATTTTGACCTTTGGCTTGCTCACGCAGAAGCAGAAGGTAATACTTTGGTGAACAAAGGCGTGGTCCTGGGGGCAGGGTTTACAGGCAAGTTTCCTGTATATCTTAGGAATCTTTACCACTCCTAGAGAATGAATAACCACCTCTAGATGGTCTTTTAAGGGTCTAGCATTCAAGCAGCACATAAGATTATTGATTAATAGTGTATATGTGTAGTCCTGGCTATATAAACTGTGTTAAAATAAAGATTTCTTGCTACATGCCTAAGAGAGCTCGTAGCCTCCCTTACTCCATACAACTCCTCCAGCAGGTCTTAGCCTCTGTGACGTTGCTCTGCACCCCAGATTCCAGCAACACCCCTGTGCTTGGGCAGCCCATGGGGGCTGCTTCGTGTCATGACATTCACATGTCCCCCAAGGGGCCTGGCCTTCCCAGGCCCCATCATTCTCTTTCCCCTCATCTGTTCTGTTCTTGGTTCTTAGCACACACACTACATACTGCATTGTCTGTCCCACTTGAACCAAGCCTCAGAGGGCTGGGATCTCTCTAGACCCAATAAATACTTGCTGAATCAGATGGATTCTGGAAAGTCTGGAAGCCTTCTTTTTTTTTTTTTTTTTTGAGACAGAGCCTCAAGCTGTCACCCTGGGTAGAGTGCCATGGCATCACAGCTCACGGCAACCTCCAACTCCTGGGCTCAAGCGAGTCTCCTGCCTCTGCCTCCCAAGTAGCTGGGACTACAGGCGCCCGACACAACACCCAGCCATTTTTGGGTTGCAGCCGTCATTGTTGTTTGGCGGGCCCGGGCTGGATTCGAACCTGCCAGCTCAGGTGCACGTGGCTGGCATCTTAGCCCGTTGAGCCACAGGTGCCGAGCCAGGAAGCCTTCTTGATCATTCCTGCATACACATACACTTGAGAAGGCCACCCTAGGCCGTTCAATCCATGCACCTTTGGGTTTTCCTTTCCGAGAGATAGAAATGTCTGATAGTATGTGTGCATTTGTGGTTTACCGGGGGAAAGAACCTTCTAAGAAATGGTACAGAATTCCATAATCCTAGCTCCCAGACTGCTGATTATGTCTGTGTATATATCCATATACACATATGTATACAAATATTTAGCCTCTTACTACATATTGACATTTGTTTAGTGTTTGACTAAACAGCAAATCGTGAGCATTCCCTTTGTCATTAAGGATTCTTCAAAAATCCTCTTTTGAATGGCTGCATAGTATTCCATCGAGGGACTGCACTAGGGTTTATTTAGCCATTCCCTGTTGTCGGGCATTTAGGGTGTTGCCAACTTTTGTGCTATTATAAATAACACTGTGATGAGCACCCCTGCTCGTAAGTCACCGTCTGCATTTGCAAATGCTTCCTCAGAATAACGTCCAAGAATAGGAATTCTTGGGCCAAAGGGGATAAATAGTTTCCAGGCTCATGGAACACATTGTCAAACTGCCCTCCAGAAAGAATATCCCAATTTGCACGCCCACCAGTGACTCTGCGAGAGCCAGTTTCATCACACATGGCAACAATGAACAATAGGATTTCCTTTCACTTTGCTAATTTGAGAGATTGTAATAAGACTTCATTCTTGGGCGGTGCCTGTGGCTCAAAGGAGTAGGGTGCTGGCCCCATATACCGGAGGTGGCGGGTTCAAACCTGGCCCCGGCCAAAAACTGTTAAAAAAAAAAAAAAAAAAAAAGACTTCATTTTTATTTGGATTTTATAATTAGTGGAAGCAAATATTTGCACATCCTTTTTGGTTATCTGTATTTCTTCCTCCGCCAGCTGCCTATTTCTTTCATACTTTTTTTTTATTTTGTAGGAGCTTTTTTATGTATTAAGGGTATCAGGCTTATTCTCTGTAGCAAATACTCTTCCCAATTTTTGTATTGCCTTTTATTGCTATTCATACATTTTTACACATAAAAATGTTTTAAATTTTCAAGTTATCTAACCTAACAGTCTTTTAGTTACAATCACTTCCATGGCCTTGATGTAAAGGTAAGCCTTTTCCAACCAGACATCAGCTAAATAGTTCCTAAAAATACCTTCTAATTTTTTGTGTGGTTTCATTTTGTAACTTAACTCCTTAATCTACTTGGAATGTATTTTGCAAGATAATGTAGGTGAGGACTTAATTTTTCCCCCAAGGAACTAACCAATTGTCCACATCTGTGTTATTTTTTCTTCCAAAGTAGCACCAGGGAGTAATAATCATAAATGTCACATGTATGCACTTAACACTTTACAAAACATTATCCATTAATCATTCATCCACCACATTTTTACTGAGCACCTGCTATGTGCCAGGGACTATTCTAGATGCTCAAAATATAGCAATAAATAAAACATAATCATCTCTGCTCTCATGGAGTTCACCTTCAAATGGGGGACCTTAAAAATAAAATAAATGTACAGAATGTAAGTGATAGGGAGAAAAATATAATATGAAGGACAGGAAATACCTAAGGGAGGGATGCACTCTTTCATGGATGTTCAGGAAGGGACTCTCTGGGGGATCTCACTGGGCGGTGAGGGGCTGAGTCTTAAGGGCATCTGGGGGAGGGAAGGAGACACTCCAGGCAGCAGGAACGGCCGGAGCCAAGGCCCCGAGGCAGCAGCAGACCTAACTAACGGCCCAAGGTCAGGCAGAAGCCAGTGTGGTTATTGTGGAGCACAAGGGACACAATGAGACCTGAGGTACACAGAGGGTGACAGTATGTGAGTGCAGGTGAGGATCTTGCCGGCCCCTGAGGCCTTTGTGCAGCTTGTGATTTACTTCCGTGTCTGGATGAGATGAGGGGTTTCATTGAGTTTTAAGCAGAAAAGTACCACTTCTTGTGTTTCCACAGGGGTTTGTTGACCTCGGTGCTACGGACATTTGGGGACTGTCCTGTGCATCGCAACAGCACACCCGATTGTGTGTGCACACATTCGCATGCCCCCCACCGCAGGTATGAGGAGCAACGAAGTCTCCAGACGTTGCTAAATATCCCCCGGGGTGGCAAAACTGCCCCAGTTGAGAACCATTGCTTTAACAGGACCGCCCGGGCTGCCGTGCTGATGGGGCAAAGGCAGACAGGCCAGCGGAGCGTCCACTGTAATCCCCAAACAGAGATACTGGAGGCTTCAGCCAGGCTGGTGAGAAGTTGCTGGATTCTGGATACACTGGAGTGTAGAGGCATGAGGATTTGCCACATCAGTCACAGGGAGTGATGGAAGAAGGGCCAAAGGATGACATCCAAGCTTTTATTCTGAAGCTCAGTAAAGATGGAGCTGCCGTTTGCTGAGATGGGGAAGACAGGTGAAGAACAGGCTACGGGGAGACTACCAGGCGCTCAATTTTGGTTACGTAAGTTTGAGACACTTTTTATTTATTTATATTTTTTTTTTATTGTTTGGGATTGAGGTTTGAGATGCTTTTTAGACATGCAAACAGAGATGATGAGTAATGTCTAGATTTATAGGTCTAGAGGTCAGAGGCCAAACAAGGACTGGAGACATAACTTTGGGTGAATAACAAGTAGATGGCATTCAAAATCCAGGAGTTTGAGGCTGCAGTCAGCGATGATGATGCCACTGCACTCTAGCCCAGGCAACAGAGCAAGAGCCTATCTCTACAAAAAAAAATTTTTAAGAACAGCTGGTCATGACGGCACACGCCTGTGGTCTCAGCTACTCGGGAGGCTGATGTGGGAGGATTGCTTAAGCCCAGGAGTTCAAGGCTGCAGTGAACTATCATAGAACCACTGCATTCCCGTCTGAGTAACAGAGGGACATCCTGTCTCAAAAGAAAAGGAAAAGGAAGGAAAGGAAAGCACAAAGAAAAGAGAAAAGAATAGATAGGGTAAGACTAAACCCTGGGTCGGCCAATGTTTAGATGTCAGGGACCTGAGGAGGAGTGGCCACGGAAACCAGGCCTGAGCAGCACTGCTGTGAGAAGGGAGCGTCACAAGGAGCAGAGAACTCACGCTCCAGACTGCCGGCAGGACAAAGTGAGGCCTGAGGAGCAGCAGCTGTGAAGGTGGAGGGGCGTCTGGACGGAAGGAGAGAAACCTGAGCCAACAGGCACAGACTACTCTCTTACTTGGCCATAATGGGTTCTGGACTCCTCCAGTGCCCCTGTGACACCTCCGAGCCCCGCCTCTCATTCCAGCCACTCCACCACTGCAGAGGCCAGCGGCAGGCAGCTACCACCGGCTTCCAGCAGGGGCAGTCTAATGGTGCCTCTTAGGAGACCAGCACTGGTCCGTGTGATATAATCGCTCACACCCAACTCTACAGGGGGTGGGGTTAACACTTCTAGAACCACCCAAGGGAATGGAAGCCCATGAATAAATGCTTCCCCCTTGACAAAGTGCTGAGACGCCAATCAAAGACCCCTGAGAAGGCGCGGCAGCTCAATAATGCATCGGTGGCCCCCCGCCCGGCCCCCCCCATCCTCGTCCCTGCCATCACGTCCCCAGGACACTCCCTGTTCAGAGCAGGACAGTCTCTGCTTCCAGGGGAAGCCTCACTTGGATAAATGGGAAGGAGGCTGGAGGTGCCTCCATAGTCAAGAGAGGCTGTCTTTGAGGTTTTGATCCTTTTTAGAAATGAAGGCAGGTTTGTGCACTGACATGGATGAACCAAGACAGAGGCAAAAACTGATGCAGGAAAGATAAGGGAGAATTGGGAGCAAGGGAAAAGAGGGTCCACAGTAATATTTACAACTCTGACCATGTGCTGGGCCACAGAGGCTCAATAAATTTCAAAGTACTAAAATGAACAAAACGTGTTCTCTGACCAAGATATAAAAAAAAATTAGAAATCCCCCATGTTTGGAAATTAAGAAACATGACCTGTGCGTGCAAAATAGAATGGAAACTTAAAATATTTTAAAATAATGGACAATGAAAAGTCTATGTATCGAAACTTAACAAGATGCTGATAAAACAGTAACTAGAAAAAAATGACAGTTTTTAATGTTTTAAATGTGTTTGTCAGGAACGAAGTGTTGAAACTTAATGAGTTAAATATCCCTTTCAAGAGGTTAACAAGAAAGAAGAGCAAAATACAGGCATAAATCAATAATACAGAAAATATATACACACACCCAACAACGTGACAGACAGTCTCCATAAATAAAGTTGGTTCTTTGAAGAGATTAAGAAAATTAGAAACTAACAAGGCAGATCACAAGAAGGAAGATGTGGCACAAATAACTATTATCAGGAATAAAAAATAAGCTAACACTTTATGCCAGGGCAATGAAAGGTGTTTAGAGTATATTACGAATCTTTAAGCCAAGAATTTTTTCAATGTAGTTAAAGTGGAAAAGCTCCTAGGAAAATATAATTTAACAAAACTGATCAAAGAAGAAATAGAAAATCTGAATAGGTCTATGGGCATTAATGCAATTGAATCAATGGTTTAAAATCTTCCTACAAAGAAAACGCCAGACCCAAATGACTTTTCCAGGGATTTCTACCCAACATTCAAGAAATAATTCTAATCTTACACTTGCTGGTTCAGAAACTAGAAAAAGAAGGAATATCCCTCAACTTATTGTATAAAGTTAGGAAAACCTTGATATCAAACCCAAAGAAGATATTATAAGGAAAGAAAAATGACAAGTTAATTTCACTCATGAATATAAACACAAAAATTTTAAATAAAATATTAACAAATTAAAGCAAACAATATGTAAACAGGAAAAACACTTTCAGGCTGGGTAGATTCAAATAATTCAAAGTTGATTTAGTATTAGAAAATGACTTAGTGAGAATGGCCCACATCACAAAGTCTCAAAGCTACAGATGCTGGCGTAGACGTGGAAAGAAGGGAACACTTTTACACTGTTGATGGGACCGCAAACTAATATAATCTTTTTGGAAGGAAATAAGGAGAATCCTCAAAGAACTCAAATTAGACCTCCCATTTGATCCTGCAATCCCATTACTGGGCATCTACCCAAAATGAAAAAAATCATTTTATCATAAGGACATTTGCATTAGACTGTTCATCGCAACTCAATTTACAATTGCCGAAATATGGAAACAACCTAAATGCCCACCATGAAATACTATTCGGCCATTAAAAGAGATGGAGACTTCATATCTTTTGTATTAACCTGGATGAAGTAGAAACACATTCTTCTAAGTATCATGAGAGAGGAGGAGCCAGTAGGTGATGTAATACACGCCTACATAATAGAAAAACTCAAATCAATTCAAGGTGGGGGTCAGGGAATGAGGGAATGGGTAGAAGGGAGGTGGGTGGGGGATGGGGTGTGCACCCACTTAATGGGCACAATGTTAGGGTGTATGGCACACCTCTTATGGGCGGGACATAATTATAAGAGGGACTGTACCTAACCTATCCAAACATTGTACCCTAATTCTTTATACCCTCAAATTAACCTGAAACAATTAAAAAAAAAAAAAGAAAGAAAATTACTTAATGCCATTCACCATATTGGTAGATTTTAAAAGAATATGGCTTGGTGCGGTGGTTCATACCTATAATCCTAGCACTTTAGAAGGCCGAGGCAGGTGGATCGCTGGAGCTCAGGAATTCGAGACCAGCCTGAGCAAGGGTGAGACCCTGTCCGTACTATAAATAGAAAAATTAGCCTAGGTGGTAGGTGGCTGTACTCTCAGCTGCTAGGAGAGGCTGCAGCAGGAGGATGGTTTGAGCCTAGAAGTTTGAGGTTGGTATGAGCTATGACACCACAACACTCTAGCCGCGGGCAACAGAGTAGACTCTGTCTCAATAAATAAATAAGCAAACAAACAAAAAACAAAAAGAATATCATCGTCTTAACTGCAGAAAAGGCATGCGATAAAAATCCAATATCCATTCATGATTTTAAAGGAAAACAGCCAATCTAGAAAAGAAAAAAACAACTTCCTTTATGTGATAAACAATAGTTACAAAAAGCCAACAGCAAATATCACAGATGATGGTAAAACGTTGAACACTTTCCCTCTGGTTTTGGAAGCAAGACCAGGATGTCAGCCATCACCATGCCTACTCCTAGATGTTACACTGGAGATCCTAAGCAGTTTGAAAGACAAGGAAAAGAAATCAAAAAATCGAGGATTTAGGAACAGAACTGATGTCCACACCCAAGCTTCTCTGATTCCAGTGCACTCAGGCACTCCCACCTCTGACTCGAGCTGAGCTTCACCTGTCTTCAATCCACCTGCATGCTCACTTAGACACTCAGCAGGTGCCCTCCGGGCCCTTTGCCAACTCACTCGTGCACCTGGGGCTTCCTGTCTCACGCTGCTCTCCACCCATGGTGCTTTTATGAGGCCGTGTTCTTGGTGCGGGGACCTCTCCTGCACTGCTCTGTGAGCTGCACTGTTCTTCCTCGGCTCCTTCAGTGCCTTGTGGGCAGGACTAGGCCACTCACCTCTGACTACAGCAGGTCACAGCAGGCGCTTGCTGAAGGAAGAGTGAGTGGACCACGGGAGCCCAGCAGGACGCTGCCTCCCAGGCAGGGCCTTCCCTCCACACACCCATCAGCTGCTTCCCCCCAAGGACCACTGCCGGCACGACGCTCTGAGCAGCACTGTGTGGCCCTGTGCTGGTGGGCACTGATACCCAGTCCCTCCCTGGTGGGAGCAAGTAGGTACCTAACTCAGCCACAAGGTTAGAAAGGGCTCCTGCGGGTGGGGGTGGAGAGGAGGCCTCTAAAGGGACACAGCTGAAGGAGGGCGGGAACGGAACCATGTCCCAGGCCGAGTAAGCACCAGCAGGTCCACAGGAGAAAGAAGACCAGAGAGGTTGCTCTGGGACCTGTGAAAATTGTACATATACCCCCAAATGCACGAACACACGGACAAGACTGCACACATGCCTTAAATCCCACCCTTGGACTCCCAGCTTTAGGAATCTAGAGCAGTGGATCTCAACCCTCCTAATGCCGCGGCCCTTTAATACAGGTCCCGTGGGTCACGACCCACAGGCTGAGAACCGCTGACTATATCCTGAGGGTAGCAAAATGGAACTCCTGCAGTCTTAGGGGAAGAAAAGCACAACTGAGGTTCAGGACTCATAGTATCTCCAGGGCTCAGGCTGACCTGGAACAGACAACACTCCACATCTAACCTGCAAGAGTCTTGCAGGCCTCGGCTGGTGGCCCTGGGCATAGCCCACCCATCAGAGGCCTCACAGGGACTCCATCATCGGAGGGAAACATCACCATCCCCCTGGGAGCACCCCACAACTGCCAATCGCTGGGCACTTACCGAGCATCAAGCAGTGATAGACGGACATGGCCAAGCAGGCAAGTGAGAGAAGGATGTCCCTGAAACAGGACATGCATGTGCAGAGGACAAGGGCATGAAGGAAACCGGCATTTCCAGGCCCCACGGGAGGACTGGACATGCATAAGAGATATTGGCCCCTGCAGGCCAATCCTAGAGCCTGGACATTATTCCAAGAAAGGGCGAGTGCCAGGATCCAATCTGAGCATGGAGCGGTCCCTCTAGTGAGGTATGGAGATGGACGCACATGCATGGTGGTGACCGCCACAAGGGAGAAGCCCAGTGGCCATGCCACGTAAGGGCCAGGGGTGCGCCTGAACTGAGAGAGGCGGTATGTGGGGGTAGCAGCCTGGGAAGGCTTCTCTGGGAAAGGGAGGGCTCTTTGTTTCTTTTCACTGTGACAGATAATAACTTGGAGCCTGTCACCATCACAGCAACTCTAGCAGGTGTCGGGCGCAGGGAGGAAAGGCTGAGCAAAACAGACAGGGGTCAAAGGGGCCAGCTTCCTCTAGGTCAGCACAGGCCCCGGCTGGTGAGGTGTCCAGGTCCCTGCTGCAGGTGCAGATGAGGCTGAGACCCACACAGTGTCACCAGGGACCACCGCGAAGAGGCATGGAGCTTAGGAGTGACCCAGCCCATCCTGAGCCTGGTCTGTCCTCCCTCCTTCCCCCACCTTGTGGCTTCCCAGCCCAGCAGGGCCCCGGAGGCACAGCAGAGACCTGGGAGTCTGGGAGCAGGAGTTCCTATGTCCACGCTCCAACCATACCAGTGAGGCCCTGGACAGCTCCCCTCACTGCCAACATGCCCCTTTCTAACCCTAACACCCACTGCCCAGAGGCTGAAGGAAGAATCAGCAGAATGAGCCAGTGAACCCGAGAGTGGATCCTGGCAGGGTAGTCAGGGAGGCCAAGGAAGGAGGTGGGAGCTGACCAGGCAGCTAGAAAAGCAGAGGAGGCAAGTCACAGTGGGCAGGGCTGCTGGAGTGCGGTTGGCCTTGACTCCCCTGAAGGATCAGGCAAGACACAGCCCCTGTCAGAACCTAGACTTTGATCCACAAATCAGGCCAAGGAGGGAAGGGCGGAGGGAGTCTGATAGCTCCGAAAGCCTATCACCTTGACACAGATTGTGCCAACAGCACACACCTCAGAATCAAAGGTCTGAAACCAGGACCTGCCACTTTGAGCAAGTCCTCATTCTCTCTGAGCCTCAGTTTCCTCATCTGTAAAATGGGGATAACAACATCTACTCCACAGAATTATTCTAGAGATGGAGCCACACCAGGTGGGACAGAGCAGACACGCAGCCATGAACACAGTGTCTAGCACTCCAGGGAGGGAGCCCTGAGATGGCAGGTGTGGGCATGCCCCGAAGGCACCAGGGCGCAGTGGGCTCCCCACTCTTGCTCAGAGGTGTTTTCCTCACCCCTCCCCGCCCCCACTCTCCTTCCCATCTTCCACAGCTGACAGGGTGGCAGCAGCCATCAGGCAGGCTGGGTTGAGCTACCACTCTAGAAGGCCCGTCCATCTTGGGGCTGGCAGGAGGCGCCCTATAAATCAATCAATAAATTCCAAGCAGATGCGCACAAGCTGTTTTCCTTGGAACCCAGGCCCCTTCTGTGGCTGCAGTGAAACCAGACTCTCAGGTGATTCACAATTTGACGGAGGCCTGGAGCTGGATCCACCAGAGGGTGACGATAATATTTTCTTTCCTGTCTTACCTTGGAGACAGGGTGGGGCTTTTTTTTCCAGCCCTCAGTCCTGGGCCGACAGCATGCTGGGGTTTACTCAGTGAGTATTTATAGACCCCTGGGTTGGGGAAGCCGGCCCAAGGCCCACGAGCTTCAAAGTGTGTGAGTCCTCTCTCCTTGGGACTCCAGCCTCCTTACAGCTACCCGGGACTCTGCTTGGCCACTGAGGAAGCCAGGACAACCAGGATGTGGTTTAAAAGCTGTGGCTTTACAGCTGATGGTCTTGGTTTCAGATCCCAAGCCTGACAATTTATTGAGCTTCAGTTTATACTTCTATAAATACAGGGACAATACACTTCACAAACACTAATGTGGTGAGTTTTTTTTTTTTTTTTTTGAGACATAGTCTCCCTCTGTTGCCCTGGGTAGAGTCCCATGATATCATAGCTCACAGCAACCCCCAAACTCTTGGGCTCAAGAGATCCTCTTGCCTCAGCCTCCTGAGTTGCTGGGACCACAGGCACTTGCCACAATGCTTGGCTATTTTTTTCTATTTTTAGCAGACACAGGGTCTTACTCTTAAGTTGGTCTTGAACTCCCGAACTCAAGCAATCCACTAGCATCAGCCTCCCTAAGTGCTAGGATTACAGGCATGAGCCACCATTACCAGCCAATATGGTGAGATTTAACTTAATATATAAGAAGTGCTTATGTAGGACCTACCAAATTCTATTTAATAAGCTGTCACTATTAAGACTATTACAGATTGCTCAGGGAAGTGACCCAGGCAGCCCAGCGTCGCAGGGCAGACAGAGGCGTGCAGATGCCCTGGGCAGCAGGACGTGACACCCCAGCGTCAGAGCCGAGGTACCACGTCCAGCACCACTCAGCGGCTTTCCCAGGCAGCTGGGCTCAGGTAGGGCAGACACCAGCTTGCTTTTCCATGGCTCCGCAAAGCCCCTTGGTGAAGAATGCCCAGTAAGAATGAAAAATATCTGAGTCTGCATCCAGAACAAGTCAGTGATTTGACTCTTTTGTTGTAACCACAAAAGAGCATAAAGAGGAACATAAAAAGGCTAGGGGGCCTGGTTTAAAAGCAGGCCAGTTACTGCACACCGTTTTTGGTTAAAATCCTGGCCTGCCCCTCCCTGGGTCTCGGCTTTTCATCTGACAGCTGGAGGCTGCCTGGCTAGATTTCTGAGGTCCCAGCACCTGCTCTTTCTGGGGCCTGGATCTGAGCCTGCCTGTCAGACGGGTGTTTGGAATCGAACAGCAGCTCCTTCCCTGTGCTGCCACCGTTCTGAGCACTCCTCTCCACATCCTCTGGGGCAGGGAGCTATCACTGTGTCCGTTCACAGACAGTGAACTTGAGGGACATACCTAAAGTGCGCAAACAGGCAAAGCCAGGATTTGAAACCCAGGCAATCTGGGCCCTGAGCCCCTGCTGCCTGCACCCCCCCCCCCAACACACACACACTCATGCCGGTGCTGAGGCAGTTCCTGGGGTCTGGGCTCAGCTGAGATGCACAGCAGAGCCGAGGCGTGGAGGAGAAGACCTGGAGGGAAAGGGAGCGCTGAGGACACCTCAGGTCCCTGGAAGACACAGAACAGGGACTTTCACGGCACAAGGAGAGTGACGGGGGTGAGGACGGGTGGTTCAAACCTGACCCTGGGGCAAACACGCAGAGAAAGGCCCATGCTATTGACTGGTAGCAATAAGCAACTCCTTGGAGAAGGTCCCTGAATGTCTGGGGACGGGGGAGCACTGGACAGGATCTGGGGTGTTGACTCTCCTGGGACTGTCGGAGTGTCCAGCCCAAGGTGTGCATACAAAAGGTGCTTGAGCATCTAGGCTAGACCCCGGGCAAGTCCTTGTTCTCGCTGAGCCTGGTTCTCAGCTGAGGATAACAGATGAGGGCAACAGCACCCACCTCACAGGGTTGTCCTAGAGCAGTGTTTTCCAACTATTTTTATCTCACGGCACACTTGAACCGATACTTAAACTTCTGTGGCACACTTAACATTATTTTAACAGAAAAAAGAGTAAAAAAGTCAAACACAGCCCCGGTCGAAACTGCAAAAAAAAAAAAAAAAAAAAAACAACAACAAAAAAGAGTAAACAAGAGGCTATACTCACTGTGCTTTGAACTTCTTTCGAAAATAATTTCATTAATGACCTTTAAAACTTCTCACAGCAGACCTAGAATGGTCTTAAAGCACACCAGTTGAAAATTGCTGTCCTAGAGACTGAACAGCTGGCATAGCCCCCAGCCCTCGGGAGCTATGGGACGGCCATGTCATAGAGAGCTAGCACAGGTCTCTGCCTGGCCCCTGCCCACCTCTCACCACACCTGACCACCAAGAGACCAGCCTGGCTCTCTGCTGCCTCTGCTCTCTGAAACCTCTCTGCCCAACATGTCCTTCCTCACCCCTTCCCTTAGCAAACGCCTGCTCATCCGTCAGGACTCAGTTCAACAGCCGTCTCTAGGGAAGCCTGTTGTGCCTCCTGCAGGCTAGGATGGTGCCTCTTCTGCTGCTCCTGGCTTCTCTCCATCCCAGCCCGGCTCTCTTTGGGTTGCCTCAGCTGTTATGCTCTCTCCTACTGAACTCTGGGCTCCTTCAAGGTCATACCGTCATTCAAGGTTCATGATGGGGACCAGGGTAGATGTTCAGTGAACTTCAATGGGAGGAATGAGTGAGTAACTCAACAGACAGACGATGCAGGGATGGGTACCAGACAGCTCAGTGGAGCCCCTCTGTGCCTGGACACCTTCTCTGGAATGGCCTAGGGAACATGAAAATGAAGCAGAGGGGCTCAGCATGCACCATGAATTATAGAGACAAGTGTCCTATTAGGTTCTCCACTGAGAAAAGGGAAGGCTTTGGAATGTGCTGGAAGGGTGGGGCCTGCAACATCCTGACAGCCACCTGCTCAGCCACCTTGGTGAGGTGAGGCCAGGCCAGGCAACCAGAGCTGACTCTGCAAAGAGATAAAAGTCCAGGAAACAAGAGCACAAAAGGGAAGGAAAAAAGGGAGAAAGAAAAAAATAGTTTAAAAAAGGGTTCTTTTGGTATTTGTTTTCAAAGCCACTGACGAAAACCAGATTTGAAGTTTGGGGGGAAAAAAGGATTTGGGTCTTTCAAATTCCACTCTCCACTAATTGAGTGCAGTTTCCTTTGAAAGAGTCCCCAGCTCCTCTGAACAATCAGAGGCCCAGCTGTGACTCCACAGCCAGTAGCATCCAGGCCTCCTGGCTCCAGAGGGTCACCCAGGAAGGACAGGCAGTGCACTGGGATCCTCAAAATGCACCCTCTGAGCCAGATCCTGTGGTTAAGTGCTGTCCATGACAAGGGGCCAGGTCAGGGTCCAAACCCAGGTCTGTCTGGCCCCTACTCCTGTGCGTTGCCATTTTATGCATCTCACGGTGTCTGTGGCTTGACCAAGACAGTAAGGAGCCACAGCAGATTCAAGCACAAAATTACGAGGAAGAAGGTTTTCTGAGAGAAGCAAACTGCCTGATCCAACACCCTTGGGGCTCTAAGAGCGAAAATCCTTACAAGCCCAGATGCCCCACCACGGTTCCCTCCCCATTTTGCCAACGAAACTACTTGAGTAGTTTTAAACTATTTTTCCTTCTTCTTCTGACACAACTCAAGCCTTGTTAACCCTCCTGCCTCTGCCCTCACCCGGCCTCAGAGCATTTTGTCAACTGCTACTCTTTGGGGAAGCTCAGAAACAAATATCCAGCTCCCTCTTTGCACTTGGAGAAACCTAAGTCTACAAGTCCAGGAATCCCAGCAACTTAGCCTGGGAAAATCCAGGGGCCCCACCAGCAAGGAAGCCCAGACCATCAAATGCCACCTGCACTGAGGCTCTCCAACCTCATTTCTCCCACAGAGGCACAGAGGGGCAGAAGGACTTGCCGAAAGCAACTCGGCCACTTGTGGAGTTAGGGGTTAACCTAGACCAGACTGTGAGCCCTGGCCTGGCCCATCCGACTGGACAAAGAATGTATTCCCCTCCCAGAGCTATTAAAGGGATCTGTGAGTGGCAAAACCAAGATGTCCTGGGAAATTCAGTTGTCCTTCGACAACGGCTAGCCTCCCAGCTTCACCCCTGCTGGTTGTGCTGCCTGGAAGGTTGATCACCATCCATGGGAAACTCATACCAGGAGGCTCACTCCAGTGCTCACTTCCTCCGGGACGTCTGCCCTCACCTGTCCTCTCTCACTGTGCTTGGCAAGTGTAGAACGCTGCCGTCCCACTAACTCTGGGCCCTGGGCGTCTCAGCTGAAAAACTGTGGGTGGAAAACTCTGCCCTGTGGGGGTGGGATTGTCACACACCCTGAGGTGTGCTTTGTGAACTAAGGAGCTGTGAGTAAAGGGAACAGGTGGGGGGCAGTTAATGGACCACTGGAGGGGCAGCCTCACGGAGTGAGGGTGATGTTCCTGACACGTCTCCACCTCTCCTCCAGGGGAAGGAACAGTCAAACTGTCCATCTGTGCTGGAAAAGGTAAGGGAGCTCACAGCCACCAAGTGCTCTGCTGGGAACTGAAGTACCAGCATCTTTTTAATCCCCAAGTCCTTAGGAGGGGTGGGCATTTTATTCATTTCAGGAGGAAACTGCTGATGCCCGAGGGGTGAGGTGCTTGGCCCAGGGCCTGAGCTTTTTATTGTTCTTTTCCTAAGAGTCTTCTTTGTCGCCCTGAGCTAGAGTGCTGTGGCCACAGCCTAGCTCACAGCAACCTCAAACTACTCCTGGGCTCAAGCAATACTCCTGCTTTAGCCTCCTGAGTAGCTGGGACTATAAATGCCTACAACAGCCAGCTCGATTTTTCTATTTTTGTAGAGACAGGGTCTCGCTTTCACTCAGGCTGGTCTCAAACTCCTGAGCTCAAGCAATCTTCCCACCTCAGCTCCCAGAGTGCTAGGATTATAGGGGTGAGCCACCGGGCCCAGATGGGCCTGTGCTCTTCGGAGCCTACGAGCCTGGGGCTGACCCCAAATTACTCCAGCCCTCCTCCTAGGTGCTCCTGGGGCCAGCCTGCCAGGACAAGGACACCTCAGTGGCCCAGGAGGCCCACAGTCCCTTGAGCCAGGCCAAATATGCCCCGATGAAGCTCCAGGCAACATACTGCCCCGCTTCTGTTCCCCATTATAAGGACCGGTGCCTATCCAATAAATCAAGCTAACGAAGTCTGATGAACAAAGACTCGGACGGTGGGATGCTGTAATTATAAACATCAATCTGCCATCAATCTTGGCAATCTGGGATTGGGGAGCTGCCTTGCTTTGATAGAAGGCGGGTGACAGAGATCGTACTGGACATCACAGATAGGAAGAATTGGGTTCCCTGCACCGACTTCACCAGCACTGTTAAGGAGTGTCGGATCACTGCACAGCACACGAGACTTTCCACCTTGGGGCCATGCCAATCTCTCGGCCCCCCTACCTTTTAAAGAACTGCTGGAACTGCTCACCCACATCTACCATGCCAGCCCATCATTTCCAGGCCTTTATAAAGGTTGTTCTTCTATTGGTGCTGATGAACTATGTATCCTGTAACACCCAACCACCCACCTCAAATGCGACCTCCTCCAGGAAGCCTTCTAAGTATCCCTGCAGTGAAGCTCTCCTTCCTCTTTGCTTCAGGACTTGTCTCTCCAGCCTCACGGGAGCGAAGCTCCACCCTTTCTTGTGTCTTTGCCTGTGCCATTCCCTCTGCTTGGAACACTCTTCCCCTTATGGCTTTAACTGTACTCACCTTTTTAATCTCAGATTGATTAACACCTACTCTGGGAAGTCCTCCTAGAACTCCCACCAGCAGCCACAGCCCCCTACCCCAGCTCCCTGCACTATAACTGAGTTTGCCTGTCTGTGTCCCATCCCAACCTGGAAGCTCTGTGTCCCCGATGCTCAGCACAGACCTGGCAGCCAGTAGGACTGTGCTGAAGAAAGGCACCAGTCACTATCCGACGGCTGGGAGCCGGACAGTCCGAGGCTAGGGACCGTGATCTGAGTCCCCCGAATCCTGTCCTCCCAGACGGACAAGATGGCCTGGCTCCTAGGACTTGAACAAACAAAACCACCAATGTCTGTCATGACCCAAATGTGGCACTTTATGTAGAAAGATCTGAGCAGAATAAAGAATCAGGTATCTGCTGGAGCAGATGCTGTATTAACCAGGCCATAAACCTGATTTACACTTGGGTTTCTTCTTTCCAAAAGCTCTGTAAGGTTTTAACTTTGCCCCAGCAAGCCTCGGGAGCAAACCCTCCGAGCAACAGGAAATCGCCCATTACAACAGGGGTGGGGGTGAGGTCCCAGATGCTCTTGTCCTCTGGGTAACCCCGTGGGTCGAGTCACCTGAACTCGACCTGGTGCATATGAGGCCTGGGGAGCACCATGGGCTGGAGCCCTAGAACCTGGGGTCTAGCATGGGAGGCGTGTCCGTGTCTGTGCCTCAGTCAACCCATCTGTGCAATGACCATGGGGAAGGAGGGGGCAAGGCAGGTCCAGTGTGAATGTTCAAGGACAGAGCGTAACACAGCAGCTGTGGGTTCCCATACAGCCGGCTACGTACTTGGCAAGTTACAGAAGCTCTGTCTGCCTCACTTTCCACATCGCTAGAGCAGGAGCAGAACAAGGCTGGGGCCTCCCCTGCAGACCACAATGAGCACCAGAGAGTGAAGTGAGAAGGGTGCAGGGGCCTGCTCTACTCTGCTCCTGGGCTCTCCCAGCACCCTCAGCAGTCACAGGTGACAAGTAGACCCAAGGCCCTTCCTGATCCGTTGTCTAAATTCCCCCTCAGATGGGCGAGGGGGAAGATCAGGCCTGGAGTAGGGCTCACCTTGCCTGTAACCCAGTAAGCTGGGAGCTGGCCCTGGACACCCAGTGCCAAGCCCAGGGTTCTTTCCCTGCCAGAGAATGTTCTACGCCAACTTGCTTTGAAAAGAAGGAATAAGCTGGGTGCCTATAGCTCAATGGTTAGGGCACTGGACCCGTGCACTGGGGTTGGCGGGTTCAAACTCAGCCTGGGCCTACTAAACAAAAAAAAAAAGAAGAGAAGAGAAGGGGTAAAGGGGGGGAGGGAGGGAGGATTTATATATCATATCTAGCCACACATCATATTACAACCAGTTGGGGTAAGGTCATGTTCTAGAACAGTGGTTCTCAACCTTCCTAATGCCGCAACCCTTTAATACAGTTCCTCAAGTTGTGGTGACCCCTAACCATAAAATTATTTTCGTTGCTACTTCATAACTGTAATTTTGCTACTGTCATGAATCGTAATGTAAATATCTGATATGCAGGATGTATTTAGGCGACCCCTGTGAAAGAGTCATCCCACCCCCAAAGGGATCGCAACCCACAGGTTGAGAACCGCTGTTCTAGAAGATGTCTCCACAAGACCCCGCTTAGAGTCAGTTGATATGCCTGTTTCTCTCCATCCCACTGTCACCTCAATCACCTGCTCCCACTGTGGTCAGGCTTCCTGGACACCCCCTCCACATGGTACCAGGCCTCACCCCTCTCCCTGTGGGCTCTGCCCCAGGGGGTCCCCAACCACCCAGCAAACACGACCTCCCTCCTGTCCCCTCCCGCTCTCATGCACCTTTACTTTTTTAAGGCACCATTTAATCATACTACCAGATATGATACTGATATACTTTTCTTCGTTAAACAAATATTATTCACAAATTCATTAAATCTATTACGTACCACTGTAACAGGTATTTGGGAGATGACAGTGAATAAAATATGAAAAAATAAATCCCTGCCCTCCTAGAGCTTATGTACCAGAAGGGGAGACAAAGGATAAATAATAAACATGATCAATAGGTAAAATATATAGAATAGTAGAATGTGAAAAAGTTCTCTGAACAAAACTGAGCAGGGTAAGGGAATCCGGCGTGCCGGGGTGAAGTGGGGAGCACACCCACTACAGGCGGGCACCACAGAGAGGGCAGGACTTGGTCCAGCAGATACCTGGGGGAAGGGCATTCCAGGCAGAGGGAACAGACTGTGCAAGGGTCCTGAGGAGGCGGGAGGAGAGGAAATAAGTAACTGATGTGGCCAGATGGGCCCCAGGGCCTGGGAGCTGTAGCAGGCCACTGTGAGGACCCCGATGCCCATTCTGAGTGAAATGGGGGTGATTTCTCAACTGTGAGTAGTAATGGCTGAGAAGAGACAGACTAAACTCACAGAATTAAAGGGTCTCTCAGCTGAAGTGTCGAGAACAGACCATCTCACTTATTTCTTGGTTTATGGTTTGTGTCCTCCCTAAAAATATAAGACCCAGGAGGGCAGCACTTGGCCAGAATGGATCACCATTATCTCCTCAGTGCCTAAGAACAGGGCCTGGCACATACAGGTGCTCAGCATGTCCGGAGGTCATCAAGCAAACACACGCACTCCAGCCGGTTTCTCACACAAGCCAAGCACAATCTGGCCTCGGGGCCTTTGCACTTACTGTGTGCACTCAGCCTGCAATGCCCTTTCCCCAAGACACTTTTACTCCTTTGTTACCTCAGCACCGAGGCCTTTCCTCGATTGACTATTTTAAACACCAAACACGCTTCTCCGGCTCTTCCTATCTCCCTCCCCTGCTCAGTTTTTCTGTTTCACTTATTACCAAATGACACGCTCTCTATAGCCTGTCTTTCTATCTGTCTGCACCCCAGGGATTTTCCACTGGTATGCTGTGGCACCCTGGTGTGCCGTGAGAGGATCTCAGGTGTGCCACAAAAAGTTTTAAAGATCATTAACTAAGTTATTGTCAAAAGAAGTTCACACGGTAAGTATATATTTTTTTTACTTTTTTTCTTTTTTGATCAACATAATTTAAGTGTGCCATGGAAGATAGGTTCAAGTGTGCCATGAGATAAAAAAGTTGAAAAACTCTGCTTCAGCCCCTAGAAAACAGCCTTCTGGAAGACAGGGATTTTGGTCTGCTGTAGTTGCCGATCCATCCCCAGTGTGGGGGGCACTTGCTGACACACAGTAGAAGCCTCGCAAACGTGTGCTGAGTGGGTGAGCGACTCCTCTTTGTTTTTGTTGCAGTTTGGCTGGGGCTGGGTTTGAACCCGCCACCCTTGGTACATGAGGTCAGCGCCCTACCCACTGAGCCACAGGCGCTGCCCTGAGTGACTCCTCTTGCTTATTCCTTTGTTCAAACTCAGCGGGATGGCAGGCCAGGGTGACAGGGGACAGCTGAGGGGACAGCCTACCCAACAGCAAGACCCCCTAGAAGGCACAATCCTGGAGGCACAAGCCAAGTGGGAAGAAGGGCTGTGCCATCTCTGGGAGGTGGTTCACGGTACGTCATCTCACGCTGACCACACGAAGTAAGTGTTTTCATCTCCACTGTACTCAAGAGTTAAACTGGAGCTGAGAGAAGGTTAGTAACTTTCCTAAGATTACGGAATTCAGGAGGTGGCAGAGCTGGGATTTGAACCCAAGTCGATTTGACACCCTGCAGTTCTTAATCAAAAGTTACTGACCCGCCATACCCTGCCTGACCCTGTGCCAGGCCCTGAGGAACACAGCAGTGAACGAGAAGTCCGGGGGCTGCGGTGGTGGAGAAGAGCATTTACCAAGGAGACATGTGTACAAAGGCCTGAGGTCCCATCTACAGGGAGACCTGTATGATGAGGCTGAAATGGGGCAGGAGTCACATCAGGCACGGCCTTCCTCGCCAATCACCTTAGGAAGCTGGGACCACAGAGAAACCCAGGCCAACACTACAGAGAGGTATCATTTTACACAAATTTGAAAGACAAAAACTTAACCCATCTGATAGCACCAAGCGAAGGAGAAGCTATCGGCAACAGACTCTTCCACGCCCTGTGGGGTGTGCACCGCCCCACCACTCTTGACACCAGCCAGAAAGGTGGACCTACGGGCCCCTCAGCCCAGGGGATCCACGCTGAGGAGATGTCCAAGAGCAGCGGTTATCAAAGAGGGGGTTGAAAAACCACAGAAATCAGCGTACCCTCCAACCAAGGTTTATTATCCTCTGGGAGCCTCAGCTGTTAGACATTTACCAACACACCACTGGATACAACCCTGTGAGCAGAAGGTCTTGGGCAGTTCTCAATCATTTCTGAGTGGGAAGGGGGTCCTCAGACAAAGTATGAGAACCACCATGAAGAGGACTCAACAGACGCACATTTACAACAGCAAAAAGAAAAATAACTGGAAAGGACCCACATACCCACCAACTGGTGGAGAGAACAACTGTGGTATGTTCATACAATGAAATGTTACAAAGCAGTGAAAATGAATGAACTGGAGACACCTGCAAATGACCAGTAACATAATGCTGACTTTGTTTGTTTATTGAGACAGAGTCTTTCTCTGTCACCCTGGGTAGAGTGCTGCGGTGTCAGCCTAGCTCACAGCATCCTCAAACTCTTAGGCTCAAGTGATCACCCTGCCTCAGTCTCCTGAGTAGCTGTGACTACAGGCACCTGCCACCACGCCTGGCTAGTTTTTCTATTTTTAGTAGAAACAGGGTCTCCCTCTTGCTCAGGCTGGTCTTGAACTCCTGAGCTCAAGCAAATCTGTACCACCGCCCTCATAGGCTCTTGGAGTACCAGGGTTACAGGCGTGAGCCATCGTGTCCAGCCAATGATGAATTTAAAAAGCAAATATCAGTACATTAAATAAAGTTCAAAATCAACTAAAACAATGATGTATTGTTTAGGCACACAGAGATAGGTGATAAAACTATTTTTACTTTTATTCATTTGATAAAAACTATTTTAAGACAAGATAATGACAAACAGAAAATTACCTCTAGTGGGTAGACGGGGAGGAAAGAAAAAAAATATATAAGAATGGAAAAGAAAGAAAGAAAACTTATTTCACAGACAACAAAAATCAAAAAGACTCTAAAATGAATGATTAATAAGTGAATTTGACATCAGCAGCAGATATCATGTGAACACTCAAAATCCAATTGCTCGTCTATCTGCAAAAAAGAGAAAGGAAATTTTTTAGATATCCTCTATGACAGCACAGAATAACATCAAATACCTGGGGATAAACCTAACACAAGATTTACATATAATGCACAAAACTTTTATAGAAAATTACAAAGTATTATTGAGAGAAATTAAGGAAGACAGAAATGAGTTTGAGGGAAAAGCCACATTCATGGGTCAAAAGACCACAAAGGTGAATTTAGAAATTCCAAATTTATCTACAGCAATGATTTTCAACCGGCGTGCCGCAGCATACTGGTATGTGGTTGAGAGGATCTTAGGTGTGCCACAAAAATGTTTAAAGATCATTAATTAAATTATTATTATTATTATTTTTTTGAGACAGAGCCTCAAGCTGTCACCCTGGAGAGAGTGCCGTGGCATCACAGCTCACAGCAACCTCCGATTCCTGGGCTCAAGCGAGTCTCCTGCCTCTGCCTCCCAAGTAGCTGGAACTACAGGTGCCTGCCACAACGCCCAGCCATTTTTTGGTTGCAGCCGTCATTGTTGTTTGGCGGACCTGGGCTGGACTCGAACCCACCAGCTCAGGTGTACGTGGCTGGCACCTTAGGCCATTGAGCCACAGGCGCCAAACCTAATTAAATTATTTTCAAATGATCTTAAAGCACAGTAAGTATATTCTTTACTTTAGTCTTTTTATTTTTTAATCAACATAACTTAAGAGTGCCTTGGAAATTTAAGTATAGGTTCAAATGTGCCATGAGATAAAAAAGGTTGAAGAACTCTGATCTAGCGATTCAATGAAATCAAATCAAATTCGGCAGTTTCTTTTTATGTCTGTAAATTACCAAGCTGATTCTAAAATTAATATTAAAATTCAAACAGCCAATAATAGCCAGGATAATCTTGAAGAAGAATGACGTAGAAGAACTTTCACTTAGATATCAATCCTTTTTATAAAACTACAGTAATTAAGACCATGAAACTGGCACAAAGATAAATAAGAGGCCAGAGAATCCAGAAATAGACCCACTTATTTAACTGAACTAGGGCAAAGGTGGCCTTTCAGAAGAAGGAGGAAGGATGCTGAGTTCAACAGAAGCTGCTGGCTTGATCAGATTTCTATACAGGATTGGGGGAGAAAAAAAGAAATCTGATCTCTACTGCATACCATATACAAAAATCAAATTCAGATGGATTATAGATGTAGATATCAAATGTAAAACCACCTCTAAAAGAAAAAAAAGGAGTGCAAACTATTCTCATAATTTGAAATAGGCAAACACTTCTTAAATGAGACACAAGAATAACTACCCATAAAAGTAAAGATTATAGAGCATTTTAAAGTTGGGAGCTTCTACTCATCCAAAACTACCACTGAGAGTGAGAAAGAAAGGATATTTGGGGTGGCGCCTGTGGCTCAAAGGAGTAGGGTGCTGGCCCCATATACCGGAGGTGGTGAGTTCAAACCCGGCTCCAGCCAAAAACTGCCAAAAAAAAGAAAGGATATTTGCAGCACACCTAACAGAGGGCTTGGATCTGGAATATATAAATATCTACATGTAAAAAGGCAAACAACCAATTTTTTTTTAAAAAAGGCTTACATAGGCACTTTACAAAAGCCGATATTCAAACGGTCAAAAAAAAAAAAATACAAAATGGCGCTCAACATCACTGGTCACCAGAAAAATGCAAATTTAAACCACAGTAAGACACCACCATACAACCACCAGAATGGCTAAAATTTAAAAGACAAGCAGTACCCTGTTAGCAAGGACAAGAAAGGATGGGAACTCGGGAACTCCACCAGTGGGAGGGTTACAGGTGCAACCACTCTGGAAAACTGGCCAGCCCTACATACTAAAAATGAGCTTTCCCAAACCCTACAGTCAGCAATTTCAAACCTCCCTACATGCCCAACAGAAGTACAACTGTGTGCACATCGTAAGACATGGATGCATATACAACAATGTGAATATGGTCAAAAACTGGAAACAACCCAAATGTTCAGGAGGCGCAGAAAAGATAAGTAAATTGTAATACTATACGTCCAAGAAAAGGAATAAACCATAGCTACACAGCAACACCAACAGATTTCAGAAACAATGTTGAGTGAAAGACTCCAGACACCAGAGAGCGCGCGCTGCACAACCCTGTATATAAAAGTTCAAACAGGCTCAGTGCCTGTAGCTCAATCGACTAAGGTGCCAGCCACATACACCAAAAGCTCACGGGTTCGAATCCATCCCTGGCCTGCCAAACAACAGTGACAACTACAACCAAAAAATAGCCAGATGTTGTGGTGGGCACCTGTAGTCCCAGCTACTTGGGAGGCGGAGGTAAGAGAATCGCTTAAGTCCAGGAGTTGGAAGTTGCTGTGAGCTATGATGCCACAGCACTCTACCCAGGGCCACAGCTTAAGGCTCTGTCTCAAAAAAAAAAAAAAAAAAAGTTCAAACAAAGGCAAAGCAACCTGGGGGGAGGGTGAGTGGGGATCTGGGGGGTGATGGTAATATTCTATTTCTTGACCTAAGTACTGGGTTCACAATTATATTGGCACTGTGATTATAATATAATTATCAAATTATATGTCTGTGTATGTATTTTTCTACATACAGTTGACCCTTGAACAACGTAAGTTTGAACTTCATGGGTTCATTTATGTCCATATTTTTTTTCAAGTAAGTATACTAGAAATTTTTTTGAAGATTTGCAACATGAAAAACCTCATAAATGAACCATGTAGCCTAGAAAATCAAAAACATTAAGAAAAAGGTATGCCATGAATACATAAAATACATGTATATGTAGAACTAGTCTATTTTATCCCTTACCATAAATACATACAAATTACAAAAATAATTATTTATCAATACTACGCACACACTTAAAGACTGTACATGGCACCATTCACGGCTGAGGGAAAACTAAACAAAGAAGTTGTACTAAACTGTAACTGCATAAAATTAACTTTACTGTAACGATCTCACCGCCACCTCTCGTTGCTAGTGTGGTAAGTGCAAGTGTTCTGGGTGCTAAGCACCCACTTAAAACGCTGCGTGATATTAATCTCCACGTGAACAGTTCGCCAGTCCAGTAATTGCACATCACAATAAGTGGCCATCATGGTTCTCACCTAGTTTTCATAGTGTTTAGTGTGATGCCATAGACCTTGAATAACACCCTGGGGCCCCAGATGTAGCGCTACCTATGATGCTAGAGGTGCTCCCAAGAAGCTAAGTCACGATGTTACGTGAAAAAGTTGAACTGCCTGATGTGTTAAGGGTGTAATCATACATCAAGGTCTGCATCCGTGGTTGGCCACCACTTTGGATGGACAATTCATCTTATAAACACATGAAAAAAACAGAAGGTATCAATAAATACAGGACAGTTCTGTGTAAGTATTTATCTTCCTTACGATTTTTTTTTTAAGACAGTCTCACTCCCTCACCCTGGGTAGAGTGCCACGGCGTCGTCATAGCTCACAGCAACCTCATACTCTTGGGCTCAAGCAATCCTCTTGCCTCAGCTTCCCTAGTAACTAGTACTACAGGCACCTGCCACAATGTCCAGCTAGTTTTCTATTTTTTTGGTAGAGATAGGGTCTCGCTCTTGCTCAGGCTGGTCGCCAGCTCCTGAGCTCAAGCATCCACCTGCCTCAGCCTCCCAGAGTGCTGGGATTACAGACAGGCGTGAGCCACTGTGCCCAGCCTCCTTATGATTTTAATAACATTCCCTTTTCCCTAGCTTAGTTTATTGAGAACACAATATACATATAATACATGTAACCCACAAAATATGTGCTAGTTGACTTTATGTTATCCGTAAGGCTTCTGATCAACATTAAGCTATTAGTAGTTAAGTTTTGGAGAAGTCAAGTTATACACGGATTTTCAACTGTGCGGGGGGGCACCCCAGTTCCCAAGTTGGTCAAGGGTCAACTATGTAAGATTTATTTCACTAAAAAGTATAATCGAAATAGAATAACAGGAACAAAATTCAGCAAAATGATTACTGTATCTTGCCATGTACCATGCCCTGCTATGTACACTGCACATCCACATTTTGGCACAAACTTTCAAGGGAAAAATATTTTTCATTTTAATTTTTTAATTCAAAATTTTGTTTATATTTACTTGCTTTTTGCATTATAAAGGAATGTTAGCATTTTTAACAGAGTTACACTTTTAACACATAAGCATAAAAGAATTAAAAACATTTATATAGATGTGGAATTAGTACTACCCATGTATAATGCTCACCCTTATTTTTCCATCAAAAAGTTGAGCAAAAAAGTACATGCTAGGGTGGTGCCTATGGCTTGGCGAATAGGGCCCCGGCCCCATGTACCAAGGGTGGCGGGTTCAAATCCGACCCCAGCTGAACTGCAAAACAAAAAAAAATAGCCGGGCATTGTGGCAGGCGCCTGTAGTTCCAGCTACTCGGGAGGCTGAGACAAGAGAATTGCCTAAGCCCAAGAGCTGGAGGTTGCTGTGAGCTGCGCGACACCATGGCACTCTACCGAGGGCCATAGAGTGAGACACTGTCTCTACAAAAAAAAAAAAAAAGTGCGGACAGCGCCTGTGGCTCATCAAGTAGGGCGCCGGCCCCATATACCGAAGGTGGCGGGTTCAAGCCTGGCCTCAGCCGAACTGCAAAACAGAAAAATAGCCGGGTGTTGTGGCGGGCACCTGTAGTCCCAGCTACTCCGGAGGCTGAGGCAAGAGAATCACCTAAGCTCAGAAGTTGGCGGTTGCTGTGAGTTGTGATGCCACAGCACTCTACCAAGGGCGATAAAGTGAGACTTTGTCTCTACAAAAAAAAAAAAAGTGCATGCTATACACACCAAAATATGGTACCTCCAAACTGGAGGTGGGGAGAGCACATGCATTAATGTATTCTATTAATGTTCAAAGCCATGATTTGGATGGTTCATTACATTTAGATGAGGATCAGGGGTGAAAGAGCTAGAGACCAAGACCAGGTGCAGTGGCTCATGTCTATCATCTCAGCACTTTCGGAGGCTGAGGTAGGAGGACTGCCTGGGGCTAGGACTTCAAGACCAGCCAGGGCAACACAGCAAGACCCCACTGTCTCTGTGTATGTGTGAGAGAGAAAGAAAGAGAGAAGTGGGGGAGAGGAGAGAGAGAGAGAAGTGAGAGAGAGAACAGAGAGGTAGACTTCTTTAGGGATCAAAGACGACAGTGGCACAAACCAATAAATGTGCATTCAAGATTAAAAACATAAATCCATAAAAAGTATCACACTCCAGGAAGAGTAGACTCCCTTCCTTATCGAGTCATGAGATAAGGAGGTAGTATACTGCTCCACCAAAGCTAGAATAAAATAAATAATACTTTCTTGACCTTTAACAGCATCTGGGACAAGGCAAATCTTTGATTAATTACAGAATGAAGGGACGGGCAGATGAGTAGGTGAAGCAGCCATGCCCGCCAATGACGTCTCACTCCGCGCACCTACCAGCCTTCTCTCCTCAGGCTCGGGCTGAGTCTGGGCTGGCACCGGCCTAATTAGTCCAGCCTCTATTAAAACTCCTTTGCCACCCTCTCTGAGGCATTGAACACTGGCCCAGGGAGCCCTAGATGTTGGGCCAAACGAGTTAACAATTTCCTTTCAGCCCTATGGCTTTTCTAAAACTTTAGTCCATTTTTTTCACACAGCCTGAAAGGGCCAGAGTCTGAGCCATTTAACAGTCCAGTTCTGGGCTGGATCTGTCACCACGACAGTAAAAAAGAAAAATTAAAAAAAAAGTTTAAGTGCATCGTATGCTTATAATAGTTTGCACAAAATTATTCATTCCACATATGGGCAGAGCGATGCCTTTAATGTGCACATTGTTTGTGGAGAGCCCATAACCGAGGTTGTTACTGAGCAGAATGTGGAAGTCGTTTTCTACTATTAAATAAGGGAAACAAGGTTCTCATTTTAAAATTAATTCAATGAAAACTATTAAGCAGTTGGCCGTGAATGCCTCAGTATTTTTTTCCAAACTGATACTAATAAAGGCTCTCAGCCCTGCCTAAACAAAAACACAAGATTAACCACATAATTTCCAAGAAGATTTTTTCCAATGCTGTTGTACTTCTGAAACACATAATCAGGACAGGTCTGCAGATCCACCAAAGGCTGAGACCCAAATGCCTGGGATACTGTCTTCACGTCGGTCTGGGCGGGTGGCTGGCTCTTGGGTGCCATGGGGCTGGTACGTAGACAGCTGTCTTCCCTTTGCTCAACAACCAGTTGACAAGTGGGGTGCCGCAGGCCTGGGCTCCACCTGAGTATTGACGGGTGGGAGGCACTGGGTGTGAGTGAGACAATCACAAGCTCCCAAGGCCTCTCTAGAGACATGTGCTCGGTGAGTACTGTTAGTGCCCCATCGTAGCACAGCTGGTAGAGGGGGAGACTGCAAGACTCAGAGTAAGGAAAACCTTGTTTGATCTCAGACATGCTACTTCCTAGCTCGATGGTCTCAGTGTCTTCATCTGTAAAATGGGCTGTTCTATGAATCCCGTGTGTCCCTGTACGCAATAAGCTGCAATGTGCTTAGTACACAGTGGGTGATCAGCAAATGTCAGGCCTTTTCTCCCCTTCTGTGCCAGCTCTGAGCTGAGGGTGCAGAGATGACAGCCGGCTGCTTTCAGCAGAAACCAGCTCATCAGAGGAGGAGATGCCGCCTGAGGCGGGAGTCAGGAATAAGTTAGGATTACAGGCCCAGGGGAGTCCCCCATTTGACATTCCTGAAGAGGTATCCTGAGCTGCTGGCCATTCAGAACAGTGCTGACCAAGAAAAGGGAGGGGCAGGGACAGCTGAAAAGGCCAGTCTCTGAGGACACAGCCAGGGGCTCTCTGGAAGCCGCAAACCAACCTGGGGCAGACAGTTTATGTGCCTGTGTCCTCTGACCCTATGACTATAAGCCCCCGAGGGCAGAGACAGTGTCTGATTCATTTGAGTAACTCAGTGCCCTGGCTGGGAACAGACAAAAACTTAGTGAAGGTTAGTTGATAAACAAATGGGTCCCCAGTGAGATCTTCCATATGGTTCCTGTGGTTGGTTCCTTGATCCCTATGCAACACAAGCCTCCTGGATCACCCCTCTTAAAACCAAGGTCCCTGGTGACCCAGAGAGAACCGGGAGCTTAGCAAATGCTGGACTGGTACAGGGACAGGCGTGTGGACGTGTGCATGGGGACAGGAGAGTGAATGCAGGCCTCGAGGTTTTGGCTCCTCATTCTCCCACGGTTCTCTGCGAGCCATTCCCAGGAGGCTCACTCTCAGAGTCACGTGCTTCCCATGGCCCCTGATGGAAATGCCGAGACCCCGCCCGACTCTCTGTCCTCCCCACCTCTTACCCCCTTTCTGGATGTCTGTTCTTCCTGTGTTGTGGTTTCTTTCTGCAGGTCTCTGACTTTCTGTTCCGTAGTTTTCTTGGCACATGGGGATCTCTCTCCAGCTCTTTATGGGCCTCTACCTCTCCTTTCTCTTCCTCCCGCTTCCCTCACCCTACTGCCCGCCTGCCTTCCCACCCTCCACTTGAATGCCCTCCTCCCCTGCCCGCACAGGTGTGCCTGCAGATGTTTTATCCAGGGAGACACTGCTTGTAACCAGAGAGAGGATGGGGTGAGAGAGACATCCCTGTTGAAAGGAAGCATGGCCTGAAGCCTGCCATGACCCAGGTCATGGGTGAGGGTGGGACGGGAGGGGACACCGGCCATCTGCTATGCCCCACCTTCCCAGAGCCTCTCACCCCTCCCCATCCATGGCTCTTCCCCAGCCCCCACCCTGGATGAGACCCTAAAGAACAGTGTGCCATGGGACCACTGCTTTAGTTTTCACTAAGGGGTTCCCAACCAAACCACTGTCACCTCCTGGGGCAGACACAGGAGCCTCCGTGAAGGACAGTACCAAGTTCTACCTGGCTTGGGATTGAGACCAAGACATGAAGATACCCCAGCACACAGCCATGCTGATCTGCACAGGTGAGCCTGGCACATCACAACTCCCAATGCTGGCGTACCTACCCTTCCAGCCATCCACCCACCCTTCCAACAAATACTGAGCACTCCTCTGTGCCAGGCGTGGTTCTCGGTATTGGGGACAGAGCAGTGAACAAGACAGACAAGGTCCCCGCCCCTGTGGAGTCGGACAGCGATCAACACACGTCATCAGGACACAGGACGGTGAGGATGGAGGTGCCAGGCACCATGAGAAGAGCTGGTCTAGGGCTGGGACGGCCCGAGCTCTGGACACGGTCTGGACATCCACGTGGAGACACAAGGGTGTGGGTAGATGGGCAAGTCTGAGCTCCGGGGAGGGTCCGACTGACCTTATCAATTGGGATTCATCAACAAATGGATGTTCTTCGAAGCCACAGCCTGGAAGAGGTGACTACGAGTGAGGTGAGTGCGATGAGGTCGAACCAGGAAGGGGAAGTGGGAAGAAGCAAAGAGGGGGCCAAATCAGGACAACGTGGTGGTCGGGCTACAGAGAGACCAGCTGCACCAGGGAAGAGACAGAGCCCGAGGCAGACAGGGAGAGGGACTGTCAGAGGGACTGATGACCGTGCCCAGTGTCACTGGTGATCCTCGCGGGAGCAGCACTGGTGCAGCTGTGGATGTGAAAGCTGAGTGTGGGCTGAGCAGAGAACAAGGAGAGAGAAAGGGGACAGAAAGTACAGCTGACTCTTTTGAAGAGTTTTGCTCAAAAGAAAAGGAAAGGAACGGAGGTGGTCTCTGAGGAGGGAAGTGGGCCGAAAAGTTAGTCATGGTTTTTAATATGGCAGAAACGACAGCTCGCTTACATGTTCGTGGGGATGGACATGACTCAGCAGAAAGGAGCCGCAGCTGCTGCAGGAGCAGGCAGCCTGCTGGAGCCTGTCCTGGGGCAGGAGAGGCACCAAGCCACCCATCCAGGGTGACTCTCACACACCCCAGGCACTGGCTGCACAGGGGGACCTGTCCTCATTTTTCAGATGATGAAACTAAGGCTGAAGATGGCTAATATGCCCTCCAGATGCCAGAGTGCCCAGCAATTTCCTTTCTCAACTGTTACCCTGATTACAAACCTCCCAAATGCCCCCTCCACGAGTAGGGCAGGAATCTGCATTTTAACCCATTCCTTAAATGCTTCTAATAATGCACAGGAAAGTTTGACAATCACTGCTCTAGACCAGTGGTCTCCAAACTCCAAATCCCTACCACGAGAAAACACATTCATTTATAAATTTAACTATTCTTATTGTTATTATCAAATGCTCCCTATCACATGTTAGGTAAGGAACACTGGGGTGTCCACGCAGTTACTCTGTGCCTCAGTTTCCTCAGGTTGCTGTGAAGAGTGAATGAGTTCAGAACAGGTGCAGGGTTCAGAATTCTGCCCGACAGGGAGGATGATCATCGCCGTACCAAAAGTGAGACGCATCATAGGTAAAAACTACATTCTAATATTTCTCACCCCACCCCATAGACACCCCACAGATGGCACCCCCAGAGCCATCACTCGTCCACACAGTGAAGTCCTCAAGGACGAGGACCACGTACACTTTTCTTATTCTTAGTCATCCTTTTATTTTCCTGGCTTGGCACCTAGCAGGTAGATAACATTAGTGGTGCAGGAATAAAGAACTGGCTTGTGATAAAGTGTCCTTATGACAAAAGAATTTCTTTTTCTTCTGGGATTTCCACTAGATGGTTTATCACAGCCCAATTTACAATTGCCAGGATATGGAAACAACCCAAGTGCCCATCCACTCAGGAATGGATTAATAAACTGAGGTATATGTATACCACGCATACTATTCAGCCAAAAAAAAAGGATGGGAGACTTTACATCTTTCATATTAGCCTGGATGGAGCTGAAACACATTCCTCTTAGTAAAGTATCACAAGAATGGAAAAGCAAGTATCCGGTGTACTCAATACTAATATGAAGCCAGGAGACAAACACGAGAGAAAGACTCAGTTCAAGTTGGGGGAGGGGAAGTGGGAGCAGAGACGGAGAGAGGAGGAAGGGGGCCGGTGGCTCCCACCTAATGGACACAATGTAAGGCATATGGCATACCGCCCACGTCTGCAACAGGGCCCTTACCTAACAATGCAGACCCTGTAACCTGATCCTCTGCACTGTCCTAGTAATCTGAAATTAAAAATAAATAAATACAGATAAAGATAATGGCTTTAAAAAGAAAAAGAACTGGCTGAGGCCCAGCCACACATCTCTTAACCCTCGCCATCACCACTGAGGTATCCAGATCAACATCCCATTTTACAGTAAGAGACACTGAGGTTCTGAACAGTAAAGGGATTTGTCTAAGATCAAAGTGCAAGTTAGGGCAGAGCTGGGACCCAAGCCCAGGTCACTGGATGCCTGGTCCCAAGGTGAGTGGCCTTTCCCCATCAGGAGGGGTCCAGCCCAGAGCCTGCTGCTGAGATCTGGACACTCAGGGGCAGGGATGGCGCTTGGCCTGGTGGCCCTCCTGCCCTAGCAGAGGGGGAAGGGAGGAAACAGCACAGGCAAACCCCTCATATCAGATGCTGGAGGGGATCAGGGAGGGGAAGGAGGAGCCCCCTCCCCACCTGAGGTGAGCACTGTCCTGACCCTCAGGCAGAAAAGCCTCGGTGTCAGCACCTTCCCTTCACCTCCACCTCCCTCCCCACCAAACTGCGGAGGAGCAGCCGGTGAGGCTGCATTAAGGGCTTTCTGAAATGTCACCAGGAACAAAGCTCCCCTTTCTGCCAGCCCCTAGTATTTACAAGCAAGCACAAATCTGTGAGAAAATTCAATTGAACACAGATGGCAGGAAATTCCTCTAAAATGACAGTGGCCAAATTCAAACCACAAGACATGAAAATAACCCAACGTACTAGACATGAAGAACACATCTTATAGACGTCTCCTCGTGCGATTTGCAATCTGTGATGGATTACCAGGAAGACAGACTGCAGATTTATTGGACTTCTGTAGAACACGGATTCCATTTGCAACAATTAAACCTTCCGTGGTTGAGAAAGGGGTCGGAGGGGGCTAGTGGGAGATGGTGAAGCTAAGGAATGCAGTGTGAGGCTGATAAAGGCTGGTGTTAGCACTCGCAGAGCTGGGGCTGGGCACGCTGGTCCAGAGGTGCCTCTGGGCTGGAGGTCCAGCCATGTGGCAACGGGTCGTGGCAGAGGCGTGCTGACAGCTCCTGAAGGGGCAGGTATATGCACTGGCCCTCTGAATTTACGTGACCAGGCGAGAGCTGTGGCTGAACCTATATAATTGCTGTGGCCCAGGAGGTGCTGAAGGGAGAGGTCCACAATCAACAAACTGGAGGGACAGTGATGTCCCCGTACTCATGCTGCTGACAAAACAGACATGCCAGTGGACAGCAGGTGGCCACAGCTGGGTTATAAGCAGAACTCTGCTCTGACTAAGGCCCTGGGGGCTTCATAGTGAGCTTAAATTTGCTGAGTGAGGGCTCCTGGTGTGCTGATAAGTAGGAGGCTCAGGTGTGCTAATGGGTCAGTAGCTGAGGGGTGTGCTAACAGGTCAGAGATTCAGGGCTGTGCTACAGAGCACAGTTTACCAAGTGGCTGACAATCAGCACCTGTCTATTCCACAGGCCCATTCTCAAAGGGGCTCAGATCTCTCCGAAGGAGAGAGGGGTAAGAGATGTAGGGGACGGATTAAAGGTGGCCACAAATTAGACACTCCTCCCATTCAACAGGCCTATGGCCACTGTGACCCAACCTTCCAGCCACCCCAACTCATGGTCTATCATGGACCCTCCAACCTGGCAGCTGCAGGCTGAAAGCCACCAAAGTAACCCCAGTCTATAGCATGTGGAACTCAAGGATCACCCAGTGGAGCCCGGCCCCAGATCCCTGACCCAAGCAATTGTGAGACATGGCGATGTACGCCATTCAGTTTTGGGGGTAGCTTGTTATGCAGATCACAGGCAGATCATCCACTCATCTCCCCTGTTCCCTCCCTTTCAGCCCCATCCTCTCAGGGTGGAAGACCACCCTAGCCAGCTTCCACTCTGTCCCCTACTAGCCACACTCCCTCTGACCTCCAGCAATCGTGCCATACTGAGCCTCTGTCATGCCCAAACTGCCCCACTGGTGCTCAAAGCCTCCAGGGCACCACGCCCACCACTCCCCAGCATACCGGTGTTCCCAGATGGAGCACACTCTTAAGCCCCCATGCTGCTGTACGTGCCAACCTTCTGTCTGATGCCCTGGCTCCCTGGTGTCTGCTTGGCCAACTGTTTGTCCTCCAGTGCCCTGCTCAAATCCAGGGTGTTTATTAACACCCTCCTCTGGGTTTTAGCCTTCCCTGTGTTGTCACTATGCACCCATCCCTCATTATGCACCAGTCTAGGAAGCAGCTCGAGGAAGGAACAGAAGCTCTGAGTTTTTATCCGGCCGTTGCTATCACAGTACCTGGCACAGATTTCAATAGAGTTTTATTGAATAAGTTAATAACAAATGCACGACACAGGAAGTTCAGTACAGGTCTTGGCCCCAAGCATTCTATAAAAAAGGAAAACATTGTAAGTTGAATTCTAACAAAGAATTCTGTCAGGCAGCGCAGCAGTCATTGTGGGCTCACGGTCAGAGAAGGGAGAGGCCACTGGGGCCTGAGCAGTCAGGGAGGCCTTCCCGGTAAAGGCGGCTCCTGCTGGTGTTGGTTTCCTCCTCCAAGAGCAACACCAGAGTGACTCTGGGCAGAGGCTGCCCCTCACACTCCCAACTAGTTACACCTGCCTGACTGCATCACGGAGCTGCTCCATGTCCTGCTCCCTGCCAGCCACTCACTGCTGGGTCCATAGTGTGCAGCAAGGCATGGGCTTGGGGACAAGCTGGCCTCTACCATGGCACCGTAACTGGGCTACTATCTCTCCCCCAGCACAGAGCAGGCATGATGGAGCTGGTTGTCAGATGAGCAGGGAGGTTAGGGAGCATCACAGGCAGGAAGAAGGTCTCAGGGGCCCGAAAATGCACAGAAGAGCCCCAGACATGGACTCTGCACCTCTGCCTCGGCTGCCTGCCCCCACACTTTACCCTTCTGTGAATGGGGGTCATGGCAAGGTGAATGCAATAAGCACCCCCACAGAGTGGTGCGTGCTGAGCCAGGTAGCCCTAGTCAGGGGCACGCTGGGGGACAGCCCTGGGCTCTGAAGGCCTCTTAGTGCTCTGACCCTAGAAACAGGCCCTGGAAGGTGGAGGCCCAGGGAAAGGTAGGAAACGTTTGCAAAGATGCGGCCGAAGGCCAGGCCCTGGGCTTGGCTGTCACACTCCAGCAGGGAACACTAGAGGAGTTCCCTCACACTCCCGGAGGGAACGCTAGCCAGGGGACCAGGGGCAGAGGTTCTGCTGGGCACATAACTAGCCCACCCTGTATACAGCAGCGCTGTCCAGCGCCGGGATGGCCAGACAATGGAGGCAGTGAGCACAGAAAGTCAGAGCTCAAGGGTCTCTGGGTCTTTGCTGTACTCATGAAGCCCAGAGAAGGTGAAGGACTAGCTCAAGGTCACATCATAAGTCAGTGACAGAATGAAATCTGCACCCAGGTCTCTCCACTGCCAGTCAGGACACAGACTCCTACAGCATGACCATGCCTGCGGTGTTGATGGGGGGCCACAGGCAAACTCCCTCCACACCACATCCTCATCCTAAATCTCTGTGGCTGAGATGGGGCCCACAGTTGCGCCCCTGTGGAAGTCACTCGGTTACTAAGAGCCTTAGTCTCTCATCTATAAAATGGCCTCAAAGGGTATATGCAGGTAAGAAATAAAAGATAGCAAGGCCCACTATGTGGTAAGGGCTCAATAAAGGTCAATTGTTGACTTTTTAAAAACTCTTTGAGGCATCTGTAACACAAAGGACCCAGCTCTGCTCCCTCCGGCTACGTGACCTTGGGAAATCCTTTTTCCTTCTCTGAAAGTCTTTGCCTTGCCCAACAAGAAGTCTGGCTCAGCATCTGCCACAGTCCTGGCCAGCTCAAAAGTTCCTCCATCTACTTCAGGCTTTCCCAGACTGTCTCCCAGTTGGGGAGCCGCCTCCTTAGCGTGTGGGAAGCCACTCCCCTTCTCAACACCTCAAGTGGGGGAGCATCCAAAAGGCACTAGGGCCTTGTTTAGGGGAGCCCAGGCATGCACTGCCCCGTTCCATCTTCCAAAGCCTTGGCAATGTGGGCGCCCCACCTCCCGCCCACACCTCTCTCAACCCTAGCCACACTCCCTTCTCAGCAGGGGGAGCTGGTCCTTTGTGGGTGTAGTAAGGAGCATTCCTTCACACAGCACCTACTATGTGCCGAGCAGAGCAACAGGCCCTAAACCTACGCAGCCTCCTCTAAGTATCACAGCAACCTGGAGATGAGGACTGCGTGCCCCACTTGGACCAAGGAAACTACGTCTGAGAGGAGAGGGAACTGGCCCTGGTTACGCTAGTAAATGGCAGAAGAGAGACTCAAGCCCAAATTCCACACTTTACACGGGGACCCTAAGCTGAGGAAGGGTGAAGAGAACTTGGAGCCTGGTGGGGGAAGGGGAGGCAGGGAGAAGGGAAAGGGTGGCCCAGGGGCTGCATGCAGATGGGACCTCCTAGCCAGAGCCCAGCCTAGACATTCCTCCCTCTTATCTTCTCATCGGGCTGGACAGGGGAGGTGGGGAGCTCTTTCTACTGCTCAGGCTCATGGGAATGTGTCCCCCCAGGGCCCAGTGGGGAGGAGAGATCACAAAGAGCAATGGGTCACTGCAATTCAAAGCACAGTCCCCCAGCCCCCAGGACTCTCACAGCTGGCGCAAGATTTTCTGCAGAGGCGGATAGTGGCCGAGCTAGCAAGCAGGGTAGGGCGGGACACGTGCACCAGCAGACCTGTGCTGGAATCATCCACTGAGGCACTGGCCTGTGCCCCGCCAATGGGGCTGGAGGACTGAGCAAGATGCACCCGGGTACGTACACACGTGCATCTCAGCACGCCTGACTCACACGACACAACTGGGAGGAGGTCCCAGAACTGTCAGAGATGCTAATGCTTCTTGGGAATCAGGGGTCCTTGCCTGTTGGGAAGACAAGCAAGCAAATGGCTGGTGACCAAGGACCTTGGAAGCCCCTCACCCAGTCAAGACAGCCAAGGAAGGCTTCCTGGAGGAAGGGGTACTTAAGATGGGCAGGAGAATGGGGGTGGGGAGATGGAGACGGGCAGCACACTCGGGGTAGAGGTGCAAAGAAGGGGTTAAAGAAGCAGCCGGGCTCATCACAGATGGCTCATTTGCCCAGGGATACATTTAAGCTTTGTCCTAAAACAAAATTCTCAAGAAAGCCTAATTGACTTTTATTGGAAACAATCCCCCAACATTGAACCCCTCCCCCCTCCCACCTCCCCCCATGCCTGATCTCTTAGGCTTCCCTAGACCACTCCACACAGGTCCACGCTACTGGGAGCACCCTCAGAGGGGAGGAACGGGAAGGACACGATTGAGTCCCTGGGCTACGCAGGGACCCTGCGGATGGTTTGAGGAGGTCTGGGGAAGGTGCTTGCTTGCCAATGTCGAGCAGGATCCGGACCTTCAGATGCCCACCCAAGACGCCTTCTCCCCACGACTCCCACCACAGTCTTCACGCTGCCGCCTCTCTGGAGCAGCCCCAGGGACGTGCCCCAGAGCAGGGACAGACAGTGGAACGGACACAACATACAGACCAGGACTTGGCTGGGGTCGGGGAACTGAGAGCTCAGTGGAGGGTCATGCAGACCAGGGCTGCCGTTGGGGGAGAAAGCTGCCTGTCCTGGAGTCTTGGCTGGGTCATGTGTCCCCAGACCACAGAGCAAGGACAAGTGCAGGGAGGCCTGGGCAGCCATAGACTGTGGTGACTTCTGCCCAACACAAGTGGTGAGCCTCCTGTCCCCAGAGGAATGTGATCAGGGGCTGAGCTGCTGCTACAGAAGGGAGGCCTTAACCAGAAATGAAGCCCCCTGAAGTCCCATCCCACGAGCTGGAGAGACCCCCCAAACTCCAGGGCGAGACACTGGGATTCTCGGGGCCTCAGACCTTCATCTGTCAAAGGGGATGCTCTTTCCTGGCTGATGTGCCGTGAGAGGGGCCACAGTGAGGCCGAATCCGAGCCCAGGGTGAGGGCACGCTGCAGTGAGGCCGAATCCGAGCCCAGGGTGAGGGCACGCTGCACAGCACGGAACACTATAAAAGTGCGCGGCACTACCCTTATCATTTGAAACAGACTTTCAGAAGAGCGGGCCCCACCGGACCCAAGACAAATGCATCCTTTGCCTTCTATTGGAACCATGTGTTCCCAATGAGGTAATGGATGAGAACGCACTTTGTAAAATGTAAATCCTGGCACAAATGGTAGTTGTTATCATTGCCATTACGATGATGATGATGACGATGATGATGATGATGATGGCTGCTCTCCCACCTCCTGCCGTAGGGACCCCGAGCAGCCAAGAACTAATCAACTGTGGATCCTGAGGGCAGACTTGCCACGTGTGGGCCATCAGCCTCCTGCTTTCGAGGAGGCAGTTTCTAACAGGCCTGGACAACCCCAACACCACCATCGGGATCCAGTCCCTGAGATCCAGCCGTGCTGAGCTAACCATCCCTCCCACGCCCTTCCCCAAATACACACCTCCTGATACTGAAGGCATCATCCTGGGCACCTCCCCTGCCCCATGCCCCATCTGATCAATCACCAATAGTAATGTGGCAACTAATGTTTACTGAGCACCAATACGCTAAGCCCTTTCCCCTGGCTACCTCCCCTAGTGCTACAAAGCAAACACTGTAACATTCCCATTTTACAGATGAGGACACTGACCTAACTGCCCGAGGTCACACAGCAGGTAAGTAACACAGTCAGGGTTTAAACTTGTTAATTCACAGGGAGTCCAGAGCCAACAAACTGCCTCTTCGATATCCCAGTATCTACCACATCTCTCCACTCTGCTCCACAGTCACTGCCCAGGCCTCTAGCACCTGCCAGCTCAGTCTGTATAGTCACCAGCAGCCCCATTTGTTCCCTTGAGCTATCTCCCACGGCCAGGTAAATAATTCAAGGGCTTGTACCTGTCATGAGCCCTGATAACGCTGAAGCAAACCAACCAAACCCATTCCAGAAGACTGGGGGCTGCTAAGGCTGGGATGGGGACAGGCAGCAAATGGATGGTTCCCAGGTCCCAAGGGTGGGCTGGGCACTTTCCGCACGTTATCTTAAGTCATCCACACAAGGACCACTCAGGGACAACTGTGCCAGCAGGGCACACCAAGGCTCCTTCTACTTCAGCAGCTGAGGAGATCTCTAATTCCAGAGGAAGAGTCACAAGCTGGCCTCACTATACTTCACCACTTCAGGCCTCAGTTTCCTCACCTGTCTGGTGGGGTGAACTGTCCCTTCCTGGAAGAGTAGTTGGGGCAGCTACAGGAGTGAGCATCAAGGAATCACTGGCCAGCCCTAGCACATTGCTGGAGTTTGAGAAACGCTGGCTGCCCAAGCTCCAGAGGTCTCTCTTGGGGTCAGGAGGCTGAGCTGCAGCTCCCTCTGGACCAGTAGATGGGCAGCCCCAGGCACTGGCCTTTCAAAGGAACCAGGATTTATTGCTCACATCACGGGAAAAGGCTCCTCTGATGTGACTCAGGAGAGCAGCACAGGACCAGCCCCTCCCAGGCTGCCCCTCTCTCTCAATGACTCCTGTCCATCTGACCCAGGTGGCAGGAAACCTAACTCAGAAAAAGAAGGCAACTCAGAACCTGCTCTTCACTGAGTCTGTCCCCAGCCAGCCAGAGAGTCTGAAATATCCCTGCCAGGATCTGCACGGGACCCATTCAGGGGAGAGCCCCCTCCAGACTCTGCCAAGTCTCACCATCTACCAGGAGAGTGTTGATCTCACACCATTCCTCCCAGCCCTCAGATCAGAGCAACTTGCCTCCCAAACGTCCCCTATAAGAAGCCCTCCGGGCTGCCTCCTACACCTGGAGCAGAGGCAGAGTACAGTGGGATGCCGATTACTGTCCAGCACCTGGCACGTGGCAGTGCTCATTAAATATTTACCAAACGGACAATTGAATTCTCTGAATTTAGAAAGTTTGAAAAGAGCACGAGCTGCCAATGTCATATAACACACAAACAGTAACAACGGCAAAGCATCCGACATCCTCTATACGCAAAGTTCTAAGTAGTTTATACCTATTAGTTTTCATTCATTTAGACAGTGGTTCTCAACCTTCCTAATGCCACGACCCTTTAATACAGTTCCTCATGTTGTGGTGACCCCCAACCATAAAATTTTGCTACTAGCGATGAAAGTCATCCACACAAGGATCACTCCAGGGACAACTGTGCCAGCTGGGCACCCCAAGGCACCTTCCACTTCACCAGCTAAGGAGATCTCTAATCCAGAGGAAGAGTCACAGGCTGGCCTGTGTCCCTGCCTCACTACCCTTCACCACTGCCAGCAACGAAAATAATTTTGTGGTGTGGGGGGATCACCACAACATGAGGAACTGTATTAAAGGATCGCAGCATTAGGAAGGTTGAGAACCACTGATTTAAGGCATAGTTACTGAACATCTGCTATGTGCCAGGCACCGCTGTAGGTCCTGTACGTAGAGCAGAAAGCAAAACAGAAACCCCTGCCCTTGCAGAGATGACATTCTAGCAGGGGACACAGACAGCAAAGAAACTAATGGGTCAAGCAGTGAGCCCGTTGGTGATCTGTGCTTCAGGGAAGGGAGTCAAGGAACTCCAAGGGGTAAAATTCCCAGCAAGTTGGTCAGGAGAGACTCCAGCGCTGACCAAAGGCCTGAAGGAGGGAGAGCGCTAGCCAGGTGATCTGAGGGAACGGCATTCCAGGCAAAGGGGTCCACAAGTGCAAAGGCCCTGAGGTGGCACAAAGGAAGGAGGCTGTGTGGCAGGAGGGGTGGGCAGTACCGGATGGGTCAGAGTGGATCATGGAGGGGCACACTGCCACAGCTCACTGTGAGGGCTGTGGCTTCTACCTGCTAACACAGCAGCCACTGGAGGTTCTGAGCAAGCTTATGTCTGAGCAGGACCCTGGCTGCAGGGAGGCCAGGCAGGAAGCAAGGCTGCAATGATCCAAGGAGGAATGACAGCAGGGAAATGACAAGAAGGACTCACATTCTGCCCAGGTTGTCAAGTCAGAACCAAGATCTGGGGATGAATTACACGTGTGGCATGAGAGAGACAAGAGAGAAGAGGACGCCAAAGCTTTTGTCCTGGGCAACTAGTAGGAAAACGGGGGAGACTGGGGGTACCTAGAGTTCACCTTGGAAGAGGTAAGTCCGAAACATCTTTTAGAAGTCCAGTTGAAAAACGGAGCAGTCTGGAGTTCAGAGGTTAGGTCTGAGCTGGAAATACCAACTCAGGATTCACCAGATGATATTCAAAGGCATGAGTGTGGATGCGATGAAGAGAGAGTGCAGACAGAGATGAGACCCCTGGGGTACATGAACGTGTGGATGTTGGAAGAGGAACCAGAAGAGACAAGGGAAAAGGGACCACCAGGGAGGTAGGAGAACCAAGAGATGCCTCTTGCAGGACCAATGGAGAAAGTGTTTCAAGGAGGATGGAGTGAGCCACTGCTCCAGATGCTTCAGAAAGGTCAAGTTCAATGAGGCCTAAGAACTGACTCCAGTTCTTCCAGTACTGTGGAAGGCCATGGGGACTTTAAAATTTTGGTGGCATGATGACAGCCCAAGTAAAACAGCATTAAGGGAGAACGGGAAGTAGGAATTAATTCATCTAATCCTCATAACTATGATGTCAGTACTCCTTTGTCCATAAGCAGAACTTTTTAAAAAAGAGACAGGGGAGCCCAAAGGGCCAGCCAGCAGTTCTGAGGTCACCAAGCCAGGAAGTGGTGAAGCCAGGCTTTGAACCTGGGCTAGCTGTCTCTAGGATCTCTGGTCTCAACCACCATGCTCTGCTGTCCCTCCCTCTGAGGAGCACCTGCTGTGGGCCAGGGCTAGCGCTTCAAAAATGCCACCAGGACAGCATCGCCTCTCCTCTTAACCAGCGCGGGTTGGTTGTTACTTTCCTACCATGAAGATGAGGAAATCTGTGCTCAGAGTTAGTAAAGGCTGATACCAGCATCTGAATCCCAGGTCTGGCTGACTTCTGTGCCAGTGCCCCTTAACTGATGCTTTCAGGATAGCATCCTGGGTCCTGCCAGATTAGACACTTGCTCAGGCAGGGACCAGAAAAACCACCCTGACTTAGGGCTCCCAAATTCTACTGATTGGCAAAAAGCCCAGGCACTATGAACAACTCTTTGGCCTCTTCAGGATCTTCAACCCCACCTCCCACCCCTACCACACCTGGCCATTCCTGGGGACCCAAAGGGTTTGGGGCAGACTTAAGAGACTAGACTCTTTTCTCCCAAACAACCAGAAATAGCAGAGAGGCAACAAGCCCAGGCTGGGCCCAGATGGTAAAAATAGTCACATAATCCCAGGCCCCTGCAGCACTTGACCAGGGCAGTGCAAACTTTGGGCCAGGCTGGGGAACAGCAGGGCAGGGGTGATGAAGTCAGACTCTGCTGCACTCCCAAGGCCTCCCTTCTCCACAACCTCACCCCTCCCTGCAGGCTCAGCCTGCCCTCTCCCAAGAGGACCTTGCAGCTGTTTTGCCTTTGTCCTCAGAGAACACCATCTCCTTTTACACACTTGGTGACTACATCGGTCTTTCATTCATTTGCCACAAAGGAATCTCCTTCCCCTGGTGTCTCAGTTTGAGGCTCAGTTTCTCACTGGGAAAACATGGATAATGCTAATGTATACTTCTTAGGGGTAGGAGGATAAAAGAGATTCCGGGGTCTAGAAGCACTCCGAGAACTGTGAAGCACCGTGAACACGTGTGCTCCTCACTGGTGAGCACCTGCTCACCCACAGCAGCACCTGGTCCACTCTGTATGACTCGTCAACAACCCCAGCTCTCCCTGTCTAAACATGAGCTCCCTGAGGGGCCAACATCCCATCCTAACTCCCCTCTGTCCCCTGCTTTGTGTGGCACACTATAGTTTGCACACTGCTTTCACAACTCTTGATGTAGGCCTCATTATGTCCACACTACAGATGAAAAACCTGAGACCCAGATCAAGGCAGCACATTCCCAGGATAACCTGGCCAGTGGTGAGTGGAGCTTTGCTGTGGTTCAAGCCCCATTGTCTCTGGCCTGGCCCCCAGGTCACTGAAATGACCTGGGGCAAAAAATGCCTTCTCACCTCTTTCTTCCAGACTCATATGCCATAGTTTGTTTGTACTGCTACAACCAAATGCCCAAGACTGAGTAATTCAGAAGGAAATAAAATCTAGAGGCTGGGCAGGCCAAGGCCAAGGCTAAGACCAAGACACCAGCACCAAGTACCTGCTTACCACAGAGAGTGCGTGGGCAAGCTAGCCGATGCTACGTGAAACCACCTTTACAAGGGCCTTAATGCCAATAAAAACGGAGCAGCCCTCATGGCCCAATCACCTCTTAAAGGCCCCACCTGGCAGGCACAGTGGCTCACACCTGTAATCCCAGCACTTTGGGAAGCTGAGGTGGGTGAATCACTTGAACTCAAAAATTCAAGACCAGTCTGTGCAAGAGCGAGACCCCATCTCTACTAAAAGTAGAAAAATTAGCTGGGCGTTGTGCTGGGCACCTGTAGTCCCAACTACTCGAGAAGCTGAGGCAGGAGGATCACTTGAACCCAAGAGTTTGAGGTTGCTGTAAGCCAGGTTGATGCCAAGCATTCCCACCTGGGGCAGCATAGTGAGACGCTGTCTCAAAAATAAATGAATGAATAAACACTCCACCTCTTAGCAGCCACATCAGTTTTGGAGGTGGCACATGCAAACCATTGCGTGGATTGCACATGCCTTCAGTCGTTCTCTGTGCCTGTATCCCAGAATGTGCTCAGTAAGGGACAAGTGAGAGAGAGGAGAGAGGAAAGGGGGGTCAGGAAGGAGAGGGAGGAGGGGAGATTGTTCTGTGGCTGCACTGCGGCAGGTAAGGCTGGGTGATGCCCTGACCAGCTCCGCAGTGCGCCCAGGCTGCACTGAGTGTCTGCACTGTGCCGGCCATGCCCTGGAGGCTCCACAGGGAATAAGCCAGAGGCATCCCAGCCCTCCCCCCACGTGGTCACTGCCTGTTCCGCATCTGTCCCACAAAGACGGGAAGAGCCCTCAAAAGAGGGGCGGGTCTGATTCTTTGGTGCATCCCACACCCAGGACGAGCTGGCCCTGACTGAACCGAAGAAATCAGGCATCTAAGGATTTGGGGCGGGGTTACTTGGCGAGCACTTCCTGACTGTTCATCAGACAACCAGCAGATTCTTAAAGTAGCACAGACTCCGTGACAACACATGGAGATTACTGGTCTGGCTTTTTATCTGCTTTTATCTAAATGACCCAAAGCAGAAAACCAAAGCAACTCAGTGGCCATGGGACTGGATTCAATATTAAACCAGCTTTGGCCAAGCAGGGCCGACAGGAACCTGAATGCTCCCCCAGCCTCAGCCCACATCCCTAGCGTGGGGAGGTGGCTCCCAGAGACCCAAAGCACCTGCCCAAACAGAGAAAGAGGAATTCGGGCTGTGTGAGGTATTTTTAAAGGAACCATCAACCTTTCTGGACTATAAATCTCCAAAAAGTGAGACTTCTCCCGACACCTACCAGGACCTACGGAGACTCCCAATCCGACACCTACCTTTTCTAGGCCCTGTAGCTTCTTAATACATCATCTTAGATGTCACAGTGTCTTGCCAGTAAGACTATTACTGACTCAAAGACAAGGATAGGTCTTACTCATCTCTTCCCGTTCCAGATCCCAGTACATAGCACGTGTTTAATAAAAGTTTATGAGTTCCACATCTTAGCAATTCTCTATGAGGAAGACACCTTCCATCCAACCCCTAAGACACCAGCCAGATGAAATCCCAGAGGGATAAAGTGTCAAGTCCTGTAATGAGATTCAAATTGCTTCATGCTGGGTCTCTGAGTCCTCCCAGCAGAGCTCCAGCCTCCATGCAAGCAGAACGCCCCCTGGAGAACTAACCAGACTCTGCTTTAATCATTTGTTCACAGTCTGTCTCCCCACCCCAGCTCCCTGCAGGTGCTGCTCACTGGTGCCCTCTGGCACCCAGCACAGCACCTGCCCCTCCGGAGGAGCTTCTAGTTCTTTGTTAAATGAAGATGCTTATCACATTTACATACAGCAGTGAGTGAAAAGCAGGCAACAACCTCATCTCCAGCAAGGGAGGGTTATGTCCAGGTAATGAAATATAGTGCAATATAAAGGAATCATCCACGCCATGCTTCAGACTATTTTTTAAACTACCCATGCAGATGGGGTCCAAGAAAAGGAGCAATGAGCAGGGGAAACTGGTGATGTTTTTGTGGGGGTGAATTTGTGAAAAAATGCATCTTGTTGTGAATTAGTTACTGCAATAATACTGTCACAGAACAGGAAGGTGGAAACCTTTCTTAAGAGCAGGGGATATTTTTAAAGAGAGGGTTTGAAGGACAGAGATATACACTGAGTTAACAAGATGATGAGATCTCAAGCTGTGTTTACTAAAAAAAAAAATTCAAATGCAGAAACTCATCCTGAGCCTAGTAAGGCCACCTGGGCCAGGCTCAGCTCCTGGCACCTTCTAAAAGGGCTTTGGGTGCCTTCTGTTCTGAGAAGGGTGCCCACAGCAGATGCCTGAACTGCAGCTCCCCGAGAAGAGGCTCACTGGCCTCCTGTGTCTGAGGCCCCAAGGAGAAGATACAGGATCAACAGAGAAGCCCCAGGGCAGATTTCACACACTGTAAGGACTGCCTTTCAGAGTAGTGAGCTCTCCGTGCACTAGCGGTATCCAGGGCCAAACTGGAGACCTTCCATCAGGAATATCTTAGGGAGAGGCAGAAGAATTTCACATATGTATATTCACATATACATTCTGCTGGTGTAGACAACAGAATATGTATTTATTGAGTCTGTATGTAAATTAGTGTGTAGTTTAAATAAATATTATTTCATTAAATCTTCATAGATTTTTACAGATGAGGAAACTGAGGCTTAGGAAGGTGAAACGGTTTGCTTACATTTGCAAAGCCAAGGATTCAAACCCAGATCTGCCCTATTTGCAAAGCTCACACCCAACTTTGAACTTTTTAAATATTTTATTTCTTAACAAGAAGGGAGTTTGAATCTTCATTCAGACTTCCTCTTGCTATAGGTGAAGGACATTCTCTCCTTCTCTATCTGTAAGCTCTAGCCTGGGAGCACAGCAGGCTCTGGCCACTCTGATGGTAGCCCATCTGCAGGGTAGGAGGACAGAGGCCAAGTGAGTCAAGCCCTGTCTCCAGATAGCCCTGAGCCCCTCCCACCCAGCCATTCCCATTGTCCTAGGCACTAACGTGGGGTAGAAGCTCAAGGAACAACCTAGGCCTTCCCAGGGCTCCTAGTGGTGCCTGAGAATGGACTCAAGAAGTAGTGTGCAGCAGTAAGCAAAACCCGGGGGAATGTGTCAGGTCTGGCCTCTATCACCCTGGGCAAGTCATTCCACTTCCCTGAACCCTGCCTTCCTTTAAGCAAAATGAGACCATTCCACCCTCCTAACCCAACTCAGAGCTGTATGGAGTTCTGCTGCGATGCCCTCTCACTTTCCTATCTGTGAACTCCTACACATCCTTCAAGGTCCAAGCATTCCCTAGGCTCAGAGTGAGTTATTCTGTGCTTCTCTAGCACTCAAAACATCCCCTATCCTTGGACTATTGACTCAACTGTGGGCCTTAGAACAGATGCCATGTGTCTCTGGCTGCACAGACTGGTGAGCTGGATTCCCAACAAGACCTCTCTGCCAACCCAAATGCAACTGGCCTTTGAGGTCATGCATTTGCAGAGCTGTGAAGTTTGCCTGCAGCCTCTGAGAGTCTGCCTGACTATATGCCCTACAGGATTTTCCACCTGCCCCTCTCCTGGTCCTCCCACCCAACAAACTTCAGTTCTCTCTCTTTTCCATGCCCCGCAGTGCCCAGCCCAGGGCTGGGTACACAATGAGACCACTCCCCCAAACAGAGCTGCCCACTGTAGCAAGAGTGCCTTGGGGCTGCTGCAGCCCCACCCTACTCTCTCCCTGGCCTCAGGGCTGGGGCAGTGCAAAGGCCTCCCCCAGGCCTAGCCTGGCCAGACTGTCCCTAGGTCTCTGCCCAGCCAGGTCACTCCAGTGTTGGGTGCATTATTCCCTGAGCTGGCAAGCACTCCATGTTCCCCCACAATCTCAATCTTGTGCCTATAAAGGCCGAGTGGCGCCAGTGGCCACGGCAGCCTCCTTCCAGTCTGGGTCCCCACGAGCCCCCCCTCTATCTCTCTGAGCCCACACTCAATTTAGGATCATAAGTGTTATGTCTTTAATCTCCTGTCCACACCATCCCACAGAATTTTTGTTGCTGTTAATGGAACACTGGAGTGATCTAGAGATAGCGCTGATAAAATGACTCTGAAAAGGCCTGGATTAACACTGGGGCCACTTGCCCAGGGAAAACTCAGCCCCAGATAGAGAGGGGAAACAAAATAAACCCGTGCCTCCAGTTGTACTGTGCTGTGAGGGCGAGCCAGCCAGAACGATCTACAGACACAGCACAGTGCGGGGGAGACCTGGATTCGAGACTGACACTTCGATTATCAGCTGCAAAGGCTCAAGTCACCTCCTCCTGGTAGATGCCCTTGATACCAACCCTCCCAATGGCCCTACCTGTGGGCACCCACTACCTTGAGCTTCCCATGCCTCTCCCACGACACTGGGATTTCGTCCCAGTCAAGGACCCTGCCTTCCCTGTTCTTAGTCACCCAGCTCAGGGCCTGGGACAGAGTAGCATTGGTGAGCATTTGTTGCAAGGACAGAGGCACAGAAAAACAAAAGAACAAACAAAGTTCAACTCTTGGGCCTATTTGTCTAGAACAAATAATGATGCCGCCCTCCAATACACGTCCCTCATGCTAAGCACGAAGCCTGCTGCATGGTGGATGCTCATGTCTGCATGGAGCAAGGATAAATGGAAGCCTGTGTGGTCTGGCTCCTCAACTGGGCTGTGGTCAAGGATCAGCTGAGACAGGTGCAAACACGGCAAATACCTGTGTGTGGGTGGTTTGGATCAGTGCTACTCAAGGTGGGGGCCCTCATCCAGCGGCATCAGCCTCACCAAGACGCTTGTTAGAAATGCAAAGTCTCAGACTTCCCCCCAACCTATTCAAATAGAATCTCTAGGAACGGGGCCCTGGCATCTGGGTATTAACAAGCCTACAGGGGGATTTCTATGCACTGGAAAGTTTGAGAAACACTGGTTTTGATCATGTGTCAAAATTACTTAAGTTCTCTGGGCCCTGGTCTCCACCTCTGTAGGAGGACAAGGATACGTGTAAAAGTGCTCAGAGGAGCTGCAGGCACGCAAGCTGTAGTCTCTGTTGTTGCTGAATACCTAGCGAGAAGCCTGCACCCCTGCATTGCTTGAGTCACTGAGAGGGACGCAGAAGCAGCAGATGCAGCCCAGTCCCATCCCTAGTGCTCAAGCACATTACACCCGAGGGGCACGGAATGAACAGCTCGACCATGTGGGTGGGGTCCCAGGCTGATCCAGGGGCCCTCGGGATTAAACTGAAGTTGCTCACATAAGGGATACAAGGGTCACAGCCCCTCTAAAGCCCTACAAACTTTACAGAAGAGGAAACTGAGGCCCTGAGAGGTGCCAGACTGACCTGAAGTCATGCAGACAGTACGGGGAGAGCCATGCCCAGCAAGCAGGCTTCAAAGGGAGATTACAGGGCAGCGCCTATGGCTCAAAGGAGTAGGACGCTGGCTCCATATGCCAGAGGTGGCGGGTTTAAACCTAGCACCGGACAAAAACTGAAAAAAAAAAAAAAAAAGGAAGATTACATGCACGTTTCAAACAGCAGTGCCCTGCAGAACCTCACTTGCCATGGCCTGGGAACAGTGGGGCAGGCTGCCCACATACAGTAGGGCCAACTCAAACTCCCGATGTGTTCCTGGCCAGGACTTCACGCAGGCTGACGTTTAGGGTGAGGAGCCGGCGCTGTCTAGCACCCAGCCTTGCTTGACTGGGGTTAAAATCCTGGTAATTCCAGCATTCTGGAATTCCCCCAAACAGCCTCCTTCCTAAACTCTAATCATTAAACTCACTTCCATTCATTTACTCATCCAACAATTGCTTTCTGATCATCTCCTGTATGCCAGGCTCTAGGCAGGTGGCTTTAACTTTAGCAAGGCCAAGAAAATCATTCACTTGTGATTATTATTCCACTTTTAGAAATGAGACTCAGAGAGGTTTTGTGACCTACCTGTGGTCACACAGCTTGAGCAGGGTAGTCTGATATCTAAGCACTCCATTGGGCCCATTGGGTTTACATTTCTCCTTGAAGAAGCTTGGGTTTGTGCCTGGCTCAGCCCCAATTTAGGGCCCAACTTCATCAAGTCATAGTCCCACTGTGAGTGAACCCAGATTCCCAAAAGATGAGGAAATTATTGTCAATCTCCCAGACATGTCTGGGTACACCTAAAAAGAAAATGAAGCCAAAAAGCTATGCAAACACACAGGTGTCACTGTTTGATCACCTCTCCCAGCTGGTCTCCAGGCACAGACGGACACTGCCAGGGCATCCTTCTCGCCACTCTGCAGGTAAGGGGACTGTTTTCCTCAGAGGTTTACAGAGGCTCAGCTCTCATGCAGAGCAGCAACTTCTGGTCCTGAACACCTGGACATGTGGGCCAGCGCCCTTTCCAGCAGGGACTCTCACTGTCCTGCCATCTCCTTCACTAAAACCTCCCCCTAGCACCACTGCATAGAACAGCAGCCCCTCCCACCCCACCCCATCCCACTCTCTCTACCTGACCCAGAGAGTCAACTCTGCTGGAGCTAGCAGCCACCAAAGACCTTGTCCAAGAATCCTAGGCAAAAGCAGAAGGAGCAGAGGAAAAAGGCACAGTCAAGACTTAAAATTTCTTGAACAGAAACTTCTTCTGCCAAAGAATCATAGACTTGGTTCACAGTTTAGGGAAAAAAAAAAATTAATCCTTGGGTTTTGTTTGGGATTCAGCAAATTAGCACCGTTTGCTCTGGTTTGGGGTTTGAGGTTTTGGTCAAGTCTATAGGAAGCAACAATTGAGGACACCCCGTTCCATAGGACCCAAGGGCATCCGCCTGGATGGCTCTGTTTGAGGGACAGAGAGCAGGAAAGATCCTTCAGGAAAGACCAGGGGGAGTCATGGCTCTCAAAGCACTGAGAGAACCGGCCCCAGCCCTGCATGGAGACATCTGTCCTTCCACAGCCCAGTCTCCTCTGCCCCGCCCTGGCACAGCAACCCACTTCGGGACCTCCAACCTCTTAAGGAACCCAACCCCATCCCCATCAGCCCTGCTCTAGTCTTCTGACCATCCTTCCCCCTCCTCCACCACCACTGGGCACTCCTGAGGGCAAGTCCCCAGGGACAGCTCAGGCTGGCAGCAGGTGGTACCCATCACAGACATGTTCCTTAAGGAAAATCAGCCTGAAATGAGCCAAGCGTGCAGCCCTCCTCCAGCCTCCAGCTGTCCAGGTTTGTGTCCTGGGGCCAGAAGCATCATCCCTGTGGCCCTCCCAGAGTGCCCTCTAGCACCCTCTAGATCCCAGCCACCGCTGTGTCCCTGCCCTCAGCCTCACGGCATGTATTAACAATTTCTCCTTAATTCTTGCCTCCTACCAGAAGGAGCACAGGCTTGGGACAAACATGCCTTCAAATCTCTCTGAGCAATTGCGCAGGCTCTCTGGCCTCTCCAAGCCTGATCTGCACAACGGGAATGTTACTAACACCTACTCTGCAGGGTCTCCAGAATTAAGTGATATGACATATATAAAGCACCCAGCAGGGCAACAGGCACACAGCACCTACCCAAGAAATCCAACATCTCCCTGCCTTCCCCACTCCCAATGTATGGTCTCCCTGTTTCTGCCCTTGAAGACGCGCCTCCTGCTACCTACAACTCCAATCAGGTACATGCTCAGGCTTCACGCAGGGGCTGGTGTGCAGGTTACAGATGAGTTATAACAGGAGTTAAGGATTGCTACCACCACTTTTCACTAAAGGACAAAATTGGTGGGAACAGATAGGCTCCTTCTGTGAAGGATGTGAGTGGTTATGTCCACCTGCGGCTGAGAAAACAGCACGCAACGCAGCCCAGCGGCTTCCAAAGCTGCACAGGCAGCAGCAACAGGACTGGGGCTCCGGGGCCCTTTGGGAGAAACAGCCCGCAAGTGACAGCCTGCCTCACCAACACCTAAGCATGTTCCCAAAAGTTTTGCTCTCTGCCCACAGACAGGCCAGAGGAAAACAGCCCAGTTTGGAAGGCAATAAAAATGTGTTTTTTCTTGCTAAACAAATTAGTTTACATCTGGTGATGTACAAATAAATACAGGGGCCTTAGCAGGCCCAGAGCAGACATCTCCCAGGGTCTTGGCCCCGCTCCGATTGGACCTGGCCCTGGGGCACCCTCGAGGAGCACCCTCATTTCTCACTTGCTGTCACGCCATCCCTGTGAGCGGCTGCTCCTCATTCCTCCACCTCCCTGCTTCTCTGCCATCCCCTCAAAAACTGCCTGTGATTTCTCAGTCCTTCTTCCCTGCCTCCCTCAGAGGAGGAGCAGGGCCCCTGGGGTTTAGGGAGTGTCTCCTGAGCCTCAGTCTCCCCTTCACATGTATACAATGGGAATAACGGAGCCTTCCTGCCAGGGCTGTGATGAGTGTGAAAAACGAGTCCCTACCTAAGTGCCTGGAACTTCAAAAATGGCCTCTAAAATCTGGGATTCCTCCATCGTTCCCTGGAAAACAACACACTGGCTGTGGACGGCCAAGATCCGTTGAGCCTGGTCTTCCCCTTGCTCCTGAGGCAGTGAGCGCCCCCGTCAGACCCCAGAGGCACCCTGCCACCCTTGCTGGAGAGCCATCTCACTCACCAGCATGCCACAGACTCCGAGCAGGTTGCCATCAACACAGACACCAGCCTCGGAAGTGCTGCCTCAAAACGGGTCGCAGCTGTAGCACACAGGCAAGGAAACTGAGTCCAGAGAGGTTAGACCATTTGCTTTTCAGATACCTGGTCCTGGTATTTTTCAATTCACGTTAATGAGAAAAAGCTGGCTCCCCCCACCATCCATGGACAGGGAGGTGACAGCAGAGATGTACTAAGGGCACAGAAACATCAGCCTATGGCCTGACCAAGCACTAACAGCCACCACAACTGCCCAGTTCTCTTGGACCTTAAGGGCTTCTAACTTCCAAAGACACTGGGTTAAACGGAAACATCACTGGGGGTGGGGCCGGGTCACACCTGGTCCTATCAGCCAGGACACAGACAGGATCAGCTAGGACTCAGCTGGCGGGAGATGAGGAGGTCCCTCTTTGGGCCCCCATCTCCTTAACTGTGAAAGAAGACAACAGACGAGCTGATCTCCACAGACAGAGAATATGGCTTCTTTAGACCCAATTTTCAGCCATTTCTATTGTCAAGTGGAGTGTGCCTGTGGTCCCGACTCCCGGGGAGCAGATCTAAAACCAAGCCCCAGCTGCTCCTTCCCTCTGACCCCTCCACAGTTTGAGTGGACATTCCCACCTCCCGTGTCCTCTTCCCACTAGGCCAGTTCTGAAGCTGGCCCCATGGTCACTGCAGCAGGAGGACACGGGCCAGTGGCTTTGCATCCTCCTTCAACTCCAGCCCCCCAGCCCACCTCCGGGTAGAAGGGAAAGGGACCCACTATGAAGGGGGGAAAGAGAGAGGGACATGGCACCACGGATGTCCTAACAGCAGTTGGGTGACTGTGGGAGCTGGGTTTTCAATTAAAATAAACCCCAAAACAGCCTTAAAATAACTACAAGGCATTTCGAGAAGATTGGATTGTTGAAGTCACCGCTTGTTTACTGTGACAATCTGAGCTGGGGTTTCAGATTAAAGTAGGAGGCAGAGCAGATGTGAGGCTGAACATCTATCTGCCCTGCAGCGTCCACTGCTCCGGCAGAAGCCCTGGCAAGCCCTGGGGAAGGGCCAGCCAGGAGACCCTGACCCCGGCCCAAACCATGGGCTTACCGGTCTCTCCTGCTCAGGCCCCAGAAAGCCCCTTCCCCCATATACGCAGAACCAGGGAGGGCTGCTGAGAGGCAGTGTCCCAGAGAGAAGGCTGGGCTTCGGAATCACAGAGATAAGAGTTCGAATCTCAGCTGTGCATCCTGGACAAGTCCCTGTGCTGCTCTGAGCCTGCTTCCTTACGACAGTAAGCACTCCTACCTCCTGCACTGCTGTGAGGAGTGGTCAGGGGAGGTCTGGAAAGCCCTGGACAGCACTGGACAGAAGGCAGGCTCTGTGAGGGCAATGCCGGCCCTGCTTTTCCACTTCTCTCTCCAGTTCATCAGTCTTATAAAGTGGATACTTAGAGATGAAGACACCTGCCCCACCCTCTCTGAGGCAGTCTGACCTAGAGAGGGGTCACCCCTTGTTCATGCAGCTCCCAGGGTGTCCTGGTATCATAGCAGAGAGAAATTCCCATTTCCTTACCGACTCTGCCCAGGCCACATGTGCATGAACTCCTCAGAGTCAGGGAGCAAGTCGAATTCTCCTGGTCCCTGGTGCCCGGGCCAGAGAGAGCCACAGGGCAGGCTTACCAAGTGTCTACGGAGGAAGGCGGCCGGCCGGTCTCATAGGCTGTCTATTGTGGCTCAGCTACCAATCATTTAAAAAAACAATTTCATATCAGATTCAGTATTTGCCCTTAACGTCCACTTAAGAAAAGGCAAGCAGAGAGATTTCCATCGCACCAGCTTCATAGATGGGAACACAGAGGTCCAAAAAGATTAAGAAAACTTACTTCCCTGTCTGCAACTCCACTATCCACGTCATGAGCACGGGGCCTGCCGCTCAATGGCACCAATGCAGATTGGGGTGCTGGGGTGAGAGGGGACGGCCACAGACCTCTGCTCCCGAAAGGGCTTTGTCATTATGGGCTCCCTTCTCTGAGCCTCCTCCTTCTCTTGCAAAACAGAGATAATAAAACCCCTTGCCTTGACATCATGAAATGAAATAACCAGAAGGGAAAGTGTTCTGCAAACTGTAAACAACATGGAAATGTAAGATATTATTATCCTGTTAACATCAGAGGTTATAAAACTTATATGGACAGAGAACAGATTCTATTTGAGGGAGGTAGGTATAGGAAAGTATGTGTGTGCAATGCTCCTACCACACGTTGAATGAATGAATGAATAAATAATATTCCCAAACCAAAGCCTTTCAGGCCATTTGAAAGTATTCTAAGACTCATTCCCCCTAACAACTAAGCAGTAGGAACAAAATATCAGATCCAGGCTCGGCGCCTGTGGCTCAATGGGCTAAGGCGCCAGCCACGTACACCTGAGCTCGCGGGTTCAAATCCAGCCCAGGCCCGCCAAACAACAATGACGGCTGCAACCAAAAAATGGCCGGGCGTTGTGGCAGGCGCCTGTAGTCCCAGCTACTTGGGAGGCAGAGGCAAGAGACTCGCTTGAGCCCAGGAATTGGAGGTTGCTGTG
>CAUYRH010035901.1:0-54145 GCA_963574655.1 Perodicticus potto
TGGGGTGGGTGTTGGGGGGGTGGGTGGATGGTGGTTGGTTGGTTGAATGGGTGGGTGTATGGTTGGGGGGTGGGTGTATTGGGGGTTGGATGGGTGGGTGGAGGGATGGATGGATGGGTTGGTGGATGGATGGGTGGATGGATGGATGGGTGGATGGGTGGGTGGGTGGATGGGTGGGTAGAGGGATGGATGGATGGGTTTGTGGGTGGATGGATGGGTTGGTGGGTGGATGGGTGGGTGGAGGGATGGATGGATGGGTGGGTGGGTGGATGGATGGGTGGGTGGGTGGGTGGGCGGATGGGTGGATGGATAGATGGGTTGGTGGATGAATGGGTGTGCGGATGGGTGGGTGAGTTGGTGGATGGATAGGAAGGTGGGTACATGGATGGGTGGATGGGTAGATGGATTGATGGATGGGTTGCTGAATTGATGGATGGATGGGTTGGTGGGTGGATGGGTGGATGGATGGATGGTTGGACAGACAGACGAACCAATGTACTTTCACTATAGTGATAGAACATATTTGAAAGCAAGGAGGTAGCACTTTATAAAGAGGGAGCAACAGACAATAGTCTAGTGGGAAAAAATAAGAGATGAGGTTGAATTCTAAAGTGCATTAAGTGCCATGTTACAGTTTGTTCTTTGTTTTGCCAACAGTAAGTTAGTTTGAACAAGCACATGCCATGATGCTGACAGCTTTAGACAACTTTCCATGAAAACTGGTACTTGTTTGGGAAGGACATCTTCTGTGTTTATGGCATTAACCTTCTATTCAGAGATAAGATTAGAAATAGAGTATACAAGACACTGTTTTCCAACCTTTTTTATCTCACACTTGAACCTATTGATTAAACTACCGTAGCACACTTAAGTTATGTCGATCCAAAAAAAGAGTAAAAAAGAAAAGAATATCTTTACTGTGCTTTGAACTCATTTCAAAAATAATTTAATTAATTATCTTAAAAAATTTGGAGGGCACATGTAAGTTCTTGTGGCACACCAGTTAAAAATCGGTGATACAGGATGTCATTGCTGGAAAGGGATGTGTTGATTATCTGAGGTAGCTGGGCCGCGGAGCATAAAGTTAATGAGAGCCTGGGTTTTAAATCCAAGTCCTACCACTTAACACCTATGTAACCCTTGGTACATGATAATAACAATAAGACTGTGGACAAAATACTGAGGGTAAAGACTTAGAGAGCGCTCAGTGAAGTCTGCTTAGTTATTATATAACCTTCCACCAAAGACAAGAGCTCAAGCTCAGGACTTCAGTCTCTTTAGACTCCATTCATTGCTTCCTTTGCGGGGGATGCCATGCTGTTCTCTTGCTCTATTTCTCACTCTTTCCCCCCATCTTCCCCTCTCTCCATCGCTGCTCTCTTCTTTCTTTCTCATCCCTTCCCACTACTATTTCCCCTCTCTCTAACATAAAATACTTATACTTTTATATCCTTAACAAACAAACGAAAAGGAAAAAACCCTTCGATTCACAAGAAGCTCAATTCCTGGGATGTCAAGTATTTTTCTTTGTTGGAGAAAATTCTATTCATTTCGCACATGTTTTAAAAAAATATTCACTCTATGCCTAGCACTCTTACGTACACTGAGAACACAACAGTATACACATTAAACACGATAGTGTAATATTCACGTACACGCACATTTGTTTGTTTACTTATTTATTTCAAAGTCTTTCAAGTTGATCTGGAAAGAAAATTGACTACCCTACCCAAACTCCTATGCATCTATCTACTCGTTGGGACAATAAATATTACTTTTACTCCTTTATGTGACAATTCTTAATTCATCTGATGACTATATTCTTCTCTAAATTAAAACTCTCATTGTTTTCATCCGCGATTTGTAAATCAGGCATCTTTGTATTCCAGCTGTGTTTCTGTGAGTCCATATTTTATTTTATTTATTTATTTATTCATTCTTGTTGTTGTTGCAGTTTGGCCAGTGCTGGTCTTGAACACGCCACCCTTGGTATATGGGGCCGGCACCCTACCCACTGAGCCACAGGTGCCACCCATTACTTATTTATTTTTCATTTATTTTTTAGACATAGTTTCACTTTGATGCCCTGGGTAGAGTGTTGTGGCATCACAGCTAACAGCAACCTTAAACTCTTGGGCTTCAGCGATTCTTTTGCTTCAGCCTCCCAAGTAGCTGGACTACAGATGCCCCCCACAATGCCCAGCTATTTTCTTGTTGCAGTTGTCATTGTTGGTTAGCAGGCCTGAGCCGGGCTCGAACCCGCCATGTTTGGTGCATGTGGCTGGCCCCATAGCCACTGGGCTATGGGAGCCAGGTCCATATTTTATTGATAATTTTCTCATTAAGAGCTCAGTGCACCTACACTGGCCATCTTTGAAACTCAGTTCTCTCCACAGTGTGTATAAAATATAAGGGGTGTGGCATTGTGTAATGGAACAAACGGGTACAGTAAGATTAGCATGGGCTCAAAACCCCCGTTACCTTGGACAATTCATTAATCAGCTTAGACCTTTCATATTTACATCTGTAAAGTGGGTGCAATCATAGTATTTACTGTGTTTTATTGTCCTCAAGGCTGAGTGAGATACATTTGTTATGCAATAAATAAAGCATGCAATATACAGAAGACACTCACTGAGTTTCAGTTTCTTCAACTCTTGGCCTCTCCATCTCTTGATATTTTGAAATGTTAACAACTCATTAGTTGCCAACAGTGAGGTAGCTCTTTAGACATCATTCTTATCAGTACCAGGCGCTACCTGATTGAGCTACTAGAGCACTTAGAGGATCATTCTTAACCATCAATCTTTTACAGAAGCCAAGCTGGCTGGCATCCCTCTTGAATAAGCAGCCCCTGTTTGTGTGAGCAAAGCAGGTTAGTCCCAGGGCAGCAGTTGGCTAATATATTATTCATTAGCTGTGAACATGGCTTCTGTCCTTTTAAGAAGTATCAGAGGGTAGTCCCAACTCAGGGAATTTCCAACACAGACACACAGGAAGAGAGACGCTATTGACTTTGGGAATAGAGAAGGTTCAGATAGCACGCTGTTTCCCAGAGGAGAGTCTATGTGTGAATTGTTGGGAGTTTATAATTTTCTCTCTTAAACTTTTAAATTTTGAGGGTTTTTTGTTTGGTTGGTTGGGGTTTTTTTGCGATAGAGTCTCACTTTATCACTCTCAGTAGAGTGCTATGGCGTCACAGCTCACAGCAACCTCCAACTCTTGGGCTTAAGCGATTCTCTTGCCTCAGCCTCCTAAGCAGCTGGGACTACAGGCACCCGCCACAACACCTGGCTAGTTTTTTGTTGCATTTGTCATTTTTGCTTAGCTGGCCCTGGCTGGGTTCGAACCCGCCATCTTCCGTGCATGTGGCCAGTGCCATAACCACTGTGCTGCGGGTGCCGAGCCTGTGTTTTTGTTTTGATGATAGTCTTTAGAAGCTAAGGTAAGCTTATTTTCAGTCTTCTGGATGAACTCTTTTATGCCTGATACATTCAAACATACTTTCATATTTGTGTGTTTGATATTTCTACCCCATGCCCAGTGGGAAACACAGATGCCTTCTAGGGCTGGACAGATCATTTGACTGTCTCGAGCACCCGTGTCAGGCAGTGGAACGTGGTGGACCCTGTGGAAGTGAGGAATAGATGCCTTACTAAGGCTTGCAGATAAAATCATCATGATAATAAAAACAACGAGACTATGGAGATGCAAAAGGCATTTGCAGGCCTTATTTGAGTAGTAGTGTCATAAAGAAAACTTTTGAGTGTTAGGATAAGAACTGGGCACTGAGAGTGAAATAAAGTTTAGGATGATCAAGAAAGATCTCTCTGATTAATGGATACAAAAACATACATATTAGATAGAAGAATAAGACCTAGTGCTCGACAGATCACTATTGGAGGGTGACTGTAGTTAACAATAATATATTGCACTTTTCAAAATAGCTGGGAAAGAATAATTCAAATATTCCTAGCAGGAAGAAAATTGTGATAGATATCCCAATTACCCTGAATTGACCTTTATGCATAATATGTGTCAAAATATCACATGTACCTTGAAAATGTGTTCATTTGTTATATATCAATCAGTAAAAGAAAAGCCTCTCTGAGGTGGTGGCATGGGGCTAAGTCTGGTCATAGGAACGTCTAGGAGATGAACATTGCGGGAGCGGGAATGGCTGGTGCAAAGTCTAAAGGGAGAAACTCCCTCCACTTGCAAAAGGAACCAGAAAAGAGAGAGTTATCAGGCACAGAGAGCAGGGGGGATGGAGGTGGAGAGCCTGGTGAATGCAATGTGCATTGACTTCCCGTTGCATTTAGAAGTGCATTTGAGTGGGAAGTCAGTGCACAGTTTTAAGCCAAGGACATGAACTGACATTTATTTTTTTTCCTTTTATTTCTGAATTATTATTATTATTTGAAACAGTCCCACTCTTTAGCCCTGGGTAGAGTGCCCTGGCATCATAGCTCACAGCAACCTCAAACTTCCTGGCCTAAGAGATCCTCTTGCCTCAGCCTCCCAAGTAGCTGCAACTATAGGCGTGTGCTATAATGCCCAGCTAGTTTTTCTATTTCTGATAGAGACAGGGTCTTTCTTTTGCTCAGGTTGGTCTTGAACTCCTGAGCTCAGGAAACCCACCCACCTTAGCCTCCCAGAGTGGTAGGATTATAGGTGTGAGCCATTGCACCCAGCCCAACATTTATTTTTCTTAAGATTTCTCTGGATGCTGTATAAATAATAAACTTCAATGGGAAAAAAGGTGGAAATAAGAAGACAGACGAGGAAGCTAGGTCAGCAACAATAACAACCCAGACTCATATTGTTTATTCTTACATATATGAGTCTAGTTATGATAATTTTAAGAAGTAAACAGGTCTCTTTGCCTATTTGCCCTGGCAATGGAGGCCCGTTCACTGTCTATGGGGAATGTATCCTGCTTTGTAACCTTCCTTACTTTGTAAGCCTATCTTTCTCTTCCTCAATAAACAACCTTTCATGCTTGCCTTTAAAAAAAAGAAAAGAAAGAAGTAGATGATATCCCATTTATAGATGAGGAAACTGAATCATGAAGAGGTTAAGTAACTGCTCATGGACAGGGTGGTAGAAATGAGATAAAGTAATAAACTCAAGATCTAATTTGGAGGGGAACCAACACCAGCTATGGGGAGTGAGATGTAGGGGGAAAACTCTCCGATAACTTCTAGGTTATTGGCCGTTCCCATCACTGTTGATATTAACATGTGTGAAGCGCAGGGCACACAGTCAGCACTCAGTACCAAGCAATTCTTTCTGAAAGCTCTTTGGGATTGTTTTCTACTTAATAACAGCAGTCACAAAAAGCACGTCACTGTGCCTTTTAGCATGTTAGACAGAATCACCAATGGTTGGTTGACATTGCCTGTGACGACAGGGCTCTTTCCTGAACGGCCGCATTTCAGGTAATTAAAACTGGTACAGACCTGATCGGATTGAACAGATTTTTGTTTTTTGTTGATTGAACAACAAAACAGCCTCCTTGTAGAGATATTTGAGAGGTAAAAGGAGGCCCCCAAATCCCAGTTTGAAGGAATAAATGGAATTGCTGTGGGGGAAGATTGAAGAGAAGGTTTTTTTGAACCTGTTCTCTATGGAGTTTTAGACCCAGAACATTTAGACACCATCAGCTTATGCCACTTCAATAACTTATTATTTCTCTTTCATTGGATTTCAGGGGACACAACGGGACCACAGATTGGCCTGCCTTTCACAGGGGCAATGGTGGGAGGAGCAGAGAGTTTACTAGGAATTTTTCTCTTCTTTCATATTTTCAAAGATTTTGCTTTAAAAAAAAAGAATTCACCTACAGCGTCTATTTGTTAAGCACTTTTCATAAATAAACCTGTGCTTTCTGATCACTCTCTCATTTTAAAACTCCCGGCCACACCAACTCAAGAAATACATACAATAAGTGGTTCGTGGGTCGTCTGACCACAGGGAATTAGGTTAAGTAATCCAGGATCATGCGGCTGCATGGATCATCAGCCATGCCAGGGTTTGATCTGGTGGGCCTGGCTCCAGAGTTCCGCCTCTCAACACCGCCCTAAGCTGCCTTCCTGAGGATTCACACAGATGCTTTACCTACAACAAAAGAGGGCAAGGTTTGATAGACCCACGACCTGCTCTACAAACTGAGCCTGGATATCCCCCGGGCAGGGGTTCTTATTTATTTTCTGTGTTATCTTAGACCAGTCCTTTCCAACCTTTTTTGTCTCATGGCACACTTGACTCTCTAGTTAAACTTCTGTGGCACACATAAATTATGTTGATCAAAAAAAAAAGAATAAATTGGTGGGGCCACGCCTATGGTGCATCTTAGACGGGTACAGGTGAAACTTACTAATTGCAGAATACAAATGTCTTCATACAATAACTAAGAAAATGCCATGAAGGGTATGTTAAACAGTTTGCTGAAAACATATCAGATTGTATATGAAGCCAGCACATTGTACCCCTTGATTACACTAATGTATGCAGCTATGACTTAATTTTAAAAAAAAAAGAAAAAGAAAAAGAATATACTGACTATGCTTTGAACTTCTTTCAAAAACAACTGGATTAATTATCTTTAAAATTTTTCACTGCACACCAGTTTAAAATCACTGTTCTAGACCGTGAAAGTCCCAAGTTCAAGGACTTTGTCTATTATTTGTCTTTATAATCTAGAATAGTTGCTAGCAGAGCTCAATGAAATGACATGACACCATTTACCTGTGTATCTATTTTTGATAGAGACAGAGTCTCACCTTTGCTCAGGCTGGTCTTGAACTCCTGAACTCAGGCAATCCACCCACCTCAGCCTTCCACAGTGCTAGGATTTCAGGAGTGAGCCACGGTGCCCAGCCCAATGTTTATTTTTCTTAAGATTGCTCTAGATCAGTGGTTCTCAACCTTCCTAACGCCGTGACCCTTTAATACAGTCCTCATGTTGTGGTGACCCCTAACCATAAAATTATTTTTGTTGCTACTTCATAACTGTAATTTTGCTACTGTTATGAATCGTAATGTAAATATCTGATATGCTGGATGTATTTAGGCGACCCCTGTGAAAGGGTCGTTCGACCCCCACAGGTTGAGACCCACTGCTCTAAATGCTGTATAAATAATATATTGAGTAGGAATATAGCATGACTAGGGCTAAATTATGTTTTTAGAAGCTCGTCCTGGCTTCTGGGTGGAGAATAGGCTTCTCCAGTGTTTCTGTAAGTGGCAGAGGATCAAAGGAGAGACTTGGCTGTGAATTGAGAGCCTGCAATACGCTGACACCGTCCGAGGCACTGCTGAACCATCAGCGAGAAATATACAAGATCCAGAGCAAGACAGGGGAAATTAAACTAGTTTCAAAAAGTAATGAAATAATTTCAGGACCATGGCAATGACAATTGAGGGCAGAAGGCAGAGTGTCACTGTATACAGAACCCGGCGAGGAGGGGTGCTATTTGGAATCAGCAGCTGGAGAATTTTGTTAAAGGGCACGAGGGGAGGCCGGGTGGCTGAGAAGGAGCCAGCCACGCAACAAGGCTCCAGCCAGCAAGAGCAGAGCCTGCAAAGCCCCCAGGGTGGGAGAGAGCTGGGCACCCCTGCAGGACGGTGAGGAGGCCAGTATGTTGGAGTGGGGTGAGGGAGGGAGGGAATGCAGGGTAGGACCAGAGGAGGTGCACACAGGAATGAGATCAGAAGATAAGGAGATTCAGCGTTTAATTAGAAAGAACCAGAGGAAGCCTCTGGAGGGTCTTAAGCAGGATCAAGACTAGGGCTAACTTTTATTTTTAGAAGCTCATCTAGGCTGCTGGGTGGAGAACAGGTTACAGAAGAATTAGAGAAAATGACACTTGATCAGTGTTTTAAGAGGAAAAGAAGGAGCTGGTGCAGAGGACACTGGTGAGGAGGGTTTGGTAAGCAGAGGAATCACACGTACAGAAGGAGGCGGGAAGCTCCCTGGTGTGAACATGGTTAGAGTGAGTTTGGGAAAGGCAGGCAGGCAGCAAAGAGTAGTTCAGTGAATAGAGGCCCAATAGGAGAGCAGACTTGGATGGCCCTCAGCTGGAGACTCGCCCATATCCAGTCTGTTTGTGTTATTTTCCCTCTACCTAGGTGTGTCTTACTCCTCTGTCTAAATTACAAATTCCTCAGAAGCAGAGAGGTGTAATAATTCTTTCTTACCAGCTAATTAAAGTGAGTCTAAATTAAATGGCAGCTCCACCACGTGATCTTGGAAACGTTATTTACTATCTTTGGGCCCCCTGTTTCTTCACATGGGAAATGGTGAAATCAAATCCTACCTCCTAGGGTTGCTGGGAGGTGTGCAATAAATGTTACATATCTATAATTCTGCGAAGTGGAATTGCAATGTTGTAAATACTTGATCAGTGACAGATTTATTGTTGTTTGTAATAGAGGTTCATGTATATCAAGGTTTAATGGTACCAGCTGCAGACTGGAGGTCAGGAGGCCTGGCTCCTGGGTAAAGCCTGACACTAGCTCAGAGGGTACCTTCACTTACACCTGTAATCCTAGCACTCTGGGAGGCCAAGGCAGGTGGATTGCCTGAGCTCACAGGTTAGAGAGCAGCCTGAGCCAGAGCAAGGCTCATTTCTAAATATAGCCAGGCGTTGTGGTGGGCACCTGTACTCCCAACTTCTTGAGAGGCTGAGGCAAGACAATCACTGGAGCCCAAGAGTTTGAGATTGCTGTGAGCTATGACGCTACAGCACTCTACCGAGGGTAACAAATTGAGACTCTGTCTCAAAAGAAAAAAAACAATCTGCTTTAGTTGCTGTATTAGTAGTAGACAAAGTGCTTTTAGATCATTACCAAGTTCACCACTGGTTCCACCTTAACCTCAAATTACAGGTTAAATAATATTTTGTTATTTTATAGGTGATAATATCAGGCACAGTTGAGAAGAATAACTTCCCCATCACATTTTCTTCATATAAATGACTAATGCATACAAGAATCGATCTATGAAATCACTGATCAGCCTAACAAAGTTTCAAAGACCATCATCTGAAGCCCATCATAAGCCCCTTGACTTTCCCCATTATGAGGTGCTGCGTTATTTTTGTTGTTGGGTTTTCCCTTGGTCCTGGAGTGATTTATACTGCAAAAGAAAAGACCAACTGGGAAGCGGAAGGGTCTAGTTTACGACACACCTCTACTACTTAACAACAATGTAATTGTGGGGAAATTACCCAACATCTCCAACCCTCAGTTTCCTCAACTGTAAAATGCCTCATAGTGTCACTGAGAGGATTAAGTGAGATGACACGTGTGACATCCACATGAACCACTTACTACTCCATGAGCATGGATTACATTTCCATTTATTACATCAACTAAACAGGGAAAAGATGATGGCCCTACTTCATAGGGTCAAATGAATTGGCACTTATAATTGGGACAGTGCTTGGCCCGCAGTAATCAATAATGATTTGCTATTGTAATTGTTTACAAGCCCTCCTTAGGAATGAGATCAATGGTTTGAGCACATAAATTCAGAGTTAAACTGAAGCCAAAGGAGATGGCACGGTTTGGAAGGTTAGATAGCACTTTAAGAATAATCACAGTTGGTCATCACAGCTTTGTGGTCCTTTGTAGAAAGAAATGGGTTATAAATATGTAAAGAAAAGAAAAGAAATACCCAGTTCCCAGGGCTGAGAGCTGTTATTTGTTGTTTTTGTGGGAGTAGAAGAATTAGTAAGATTGATACGTGTTGTGTATTTGTATATGAACACGTGTATACATATGTCTGTATATGTGTAAACACATGTATACACACATTAAAATATTATACACACTTATAGGAATATACACTACATATAAAGGCAAATATGTATACATACAAGTGTGTGTGTTTGCATGTTCTGTAAAAGTGGTTGAAGGGAAAGCAGTGGTGTTGAGTTGTGGCGTAGGTTGAAGCCCGAGCTGTGCAGGTGTGGACTAGTGAACGTGAGAATGGTTGCACGGTAGCAGACACGCTAGCAGAGGCAGCAAGCAAATCCTTTGTACCAGCCCTGCGGTAAGCACAGTATAATTTACATCGTCTCATCCTCATGAAAAGACAGTTAAAGGATGAAGAGACTTGGGGCAAAATGCCCATCCTCGGTCACAGCTCGCGCTGAGATTCACCCCCCATCTGTCTTTCTAAAGCCTACATCCCTCTGAACCATCTGCTCTACTGGTGATAGATTCTGCATCTTTAAGCATTATGTAACCTGTAGAAGACAAAAGTTTTCATAGCTTATGAGAGAAAAACATCCTTGCAGATTCGATATGTAACTTTGTGAGCCTGGCCCCAAGACACTTTGAGATCTATCTTAGATCACATGGGTGTCATTTTTAAAGTCTTTTCACCAGTCACTTCACTTAAGAGAAGGATGGAAGGAGCAGTCTTATATGAAGTATTTTTTGGAAGTAGGTAATTGAGGAATCAGATTGCCTCATACCTCCTTATCACCAGGAGCCCGCGCGGTCACTACACAAAGCAACTCCCGGCCAAGCTCTTCCTCTTCTGTCTGGCTCCAAAATGCACTGACCATTGAAATGATTATGGGAGAAACTGGGTTTTCAACCTAGGTCCTCCCCTCAGGAAAGTAAACCGAAGAGCATGGCTAACAGGTTTTGCCATTCAAGCCTCAATCTTTCTACTGAATGAAGCTTTTCTTTAGATGTTCCAGGCCTTTCTTGCAGTGAAACTTTTTGAGGAACTATCATGCCACTTGGCACAGAAGACAATGAGAAAGGAAATTTGCCTGTCAGGCAGACCCACGTGGCAGTTCAGTTTTATTCCCATACTAAACCCTCACAACCACCCTACAAAGAAACGGAGGGTCTGAGATTTAAATGCTACTCCACCCCATACAGCCGGTGAGAAACGCATGTAATTAAGCTAAGTCCCGTGCCTAACGCACAGTAAACCCTCAGACGGAGCAGCCTTATTACGATTAGCAATTTCACTGTTTGACCAGGTGAACAGGTGTCTGAATGAACTGTGTAAACCACTTACAAAGGGACGTTGGGGGATTCTGCAGCCACATCTCAGGCAAAGCGTCTCAGACAAGGCACGTGGATAACCAGAAGAGGGCACTTGTCCCTGCTTCAGCCAAGCGGTCCCAGGGTTTGAAAATTTATGTTGTAAGGAGTATCCAAACAAAACTGGAACATTTCTGGTTTTGTAAATCATCTTCAACACTCACACTGCATTTAAGGAGCTGTTGTTGCTTCTTGAACTTAATGTTGAAGACATCATTAAGAAACATGCAAGTTTTATGGTGTAATATTTACATAACTGGAGTTCATCAATAACTGAAGGTTTTTTATAAGGAAGTAAGAAAAGATAGAAACCCGATGCTATGCCAGTAATAAAAAGAACTTTATTAAACACAAACCTGAAAACTTATCTTTTGGCTTGGCTCCTGTAGCTCAGCCACTGGCAGGTTCGAACCCGGCCTGGGTCTGCCAAAGAACAATGACAATTACAACCAAAAAATAGCCGGGTGTTGTGGCGGGCGCCTATAGTCCCAGCTACTTGGGAGGCTGAGGCAAGAGAATTGCTTAAGCCCAAGAAGTTGAGGTTGCCGTGAGCTATGCACCATGGTATTCTACCGAGGACGGCATAGTGAGACTCTCTCAAAAAAATAAAAAACTTATCTTTTAAAGACAAAAAATGTATAGTATAGCAATATAACTAGCACACTTTTGTGGCATGCTTCTGTGAAGAGGGCAAATATTTCATTCAATATCCATGATATACCTTTAAAGTAGATTTTCTTGCTGTTTTACAGAGCAGGAAATGGAAGATTAAGGTATTTATCCAGCACTTTATGTCTAGAAAGTGGAAGAGACCTAGGATTCAAATTCAGATCTGTCTGACCTCGTGCCCCACGTCTGTCTGTTATTCTATCCTGCCTCCAATAACGTCTGTAATTCTGGAGACAGACATTTTTCATACATGTGGAAATAAGGAAATTGAAGCATAGGTATATTTAAAACAAAGAGTTATTTCTTCCCTGTAATCCAAGTTCTTGTCTATCGCTCTATTGCAGAATCCCCCAGCGTCCCTTTGTAGTGGTTTACACAGTTCATTCAGACACCTGTTCACCTGGTCAAACAGTGAAATTGCTAATCGCAATAAGGCTGCTCCAATGAGGGTTTACTGTGCCTTCGGCACAGGACTCAGCTTATTTACATGCGTCTCTCACCGGCTGTGTTGGGGGGAGAAAAGGGGGTCTCAGTTCTAGTTTCAGTAGACCAAGGAAAAAAGTAAAAGACATTGTCAGGTGACCAAGAACAAGGTTAACACACATCCGCAGCGTTCTTTTCACCTTTTAACATTAATTCTAAGACTCATTCTCTGTAAAGATGATAGCTCTGAGAAAATCCTTTTCATTGTTTTTAACATTTAGTTGAAATTCTTTCCTTATAATCATCTGAAGTCATATATTGTGAATTACTAACCCAAGTAGTCCAAAAAATTGATTAGACATTTCTCTTTCAATTTTTCCACAGACTGTTTCCTATTAATAAAGTTAATTTGCCATAGACGAGATGAGATCGTGAGGCCATTTGAGCATGATACATACGGCATAGGCTATAATTTCATAAAGTTTCTCAATTATTTCATGCAGGGGAAGGGGAATAAAAAAGTGAGCGAAGTCACCAGTGTACTGGAGTTCACAGTTGTTCTTTCTTTTAGCAAAATGAACTATTCATACATCTTTAAAAATATGGAGGAGAATATGCACATTGGGAAGAAAACTAGAAAAATAAATAAAATGGTCCGAGGAGAGGAAACAATTGAGAGGCTACTTAGAATATAATAATGAATGAGTGGGGAAAAAAAAAGAAAACAGAAAACTTTAACCTTTTTATTGTCTCTGCTAACAACTATGCAAATGTACCTATCAATAAGAAAAAAAAGCAAAAAGATGCCCAGAGGGTAAGACCTCCTGTGTGCCGAGGTGCGGGCATTTGGGGTGATTTTTTTCTCCTCTGTACTATCAACATTTGGTGTGATGTGGTTACTATTTTCCACTTGTTATGAATACATTTGATGTCCTGTTTGTTTTACTCCATATTCCTTTAACCTTTCTCCCTTCCTGGCAGCAACTCCGATCCCAAATTTAAGTGTGTATCCATTTAGCACAGCGATTCTCAACCTGTGGGTCACGACCCACAGGAACTGTATTAAAGGGCCGCTGCATCAGGCAGGTTGAGAACTACGGATTTAGCATATTCTCATACTTGAACTACAAAGTCATATAAATCTGTTAAAGATAGAGTGTGTAGCCAAGGCATGGTGGCTTAGGCCTGTAATCCTTGCACTCTGGGAGGCCGAGGTAGGAGGATGGCTTGAGCTCACGAAGTTGAAACCAGCCTGAGCAAGAGTGAGACCTCATCTCTACTAAAAATAGAAAAATTTGCCAGACATTGTGGTGAGCACCTTTTGTCTCAGGTACTCAGGGGGCAGAGGCAGGAGGATTGCTTGAAACCACTACTCTACGCCTTTCCAGAATAATTTCTGAGGTTGCTGTAAGTTAGGCTGAGGCCACGGCACTCTAGCCTGGGCAACAGAGCAAGACTCTGTTTCCGAAAAAAAAAGATGTAGTATTTAAGATTTCTGTATAGATAGCATGTTTAACCTTCTGCAACTTGTTTTTTATAACTGTTTCCATAGTCTATTGATGTTGATATACACTATATATATTACAATTGCTTATCTTATTTCACCAAATAAACATGTCATAATTTGTTCATGCTTTCCCTTACTGAGAATCATGTCAGTTGTTTTAAATTTTCACCATTTAAAATAACACTGCAGTAACCATCCTCCTCTGTTTCTAGGTAAATATAAGCAAGTTACTCAAAGCTATTTACTCAGAAGCAGAATTGCTAAACAATACTACATAAACAACTTCAGTGTGACTAAATACCGAAAAATGATCCTGCAAAGTAACTGTGAGAACTCACTCTCAGAGCAGTGTAAAGATTTCTTGTCTTTTCCATATTCTTTCCAAATAAGGTGTTATTTTCAAACTGGGATTCTTGCTAATCTGATGGGAGCAAACTAAATTCCTATCATCTTGATTCCCATTTCCCTGTTTATTATGAAGTTAGAAGTTTCCTTTTATAAGCTCTTCAATTTCACGCTTCTGATGCCTGTCACACTTTGCCTTTCTCATTGCTAAAGTTCCCAATAGAGCTCTGATGTGAAATTTATTTGCTACACTTTAGCTGGGACTACAGGCACCCGCCACAACAATGACGGCTGCAACCAAAAAATAGCTGGGCGTTGTGGCGGGTGCCTGTAATCCCAGCTACTTGGGAGGCGGAGGCAGGAGACTCGCTTGAGCCCAGGCACTGGAGGTTGCTATGAGCTGTGATGCCACAGCACTCTATCCAGGGTGACAGCTTGAGGCTCTGTCTCAAAAAAAAAAAGAATGAACAAAGATAAATACATTCAGAAAAGAAATCAGACGGTCGCTGATCAGAGGGTCAGGGGTCAGGCACAGTGGTTCACGCCTGTAATCCCAGGTCTCTGGGAGGCTGAGGCAGGTAGATTGCCTGAGCTCACAGGTTTGAGACCAGCCTGAGCTAGAGCAAGACCTCATCTCTAAAAATGGCTAGGCCTTGTGGTGGGCACCTGTAGTCCCAAGCTTCTGGGGAGGCTGAGGCAAGAGATTCGCTTCAGCCCCAGATTTTGAGATTTCTGTAAGCAATGATGCCATGGCACTCTACCTAGCATGACAAAATGAAACTGTATCTAAATAAATATTCTGCCTGGCGTGGTGGCTCATGCCTGTAATCCTAGACCTCTGGGAGGCCGAGGCAGGTGCATTGCCTGAGCTCACAGGTTCGAGACCAGACTGAGCAAGAATGAGACCCCGTCTCTAAAAAATAGCCAGGCCTTGTGGTGGGCACCTGTAGTCCCAGCTACTTGGGAGGCTGAGGCAAGAGAATCACTTAAGCCCAAGGGTTTGAGGTTGCTATGAGCTGTAATACCACGGCACTCTACCAAGGATGACAAAGTGAGACTCTGTCTCAAAAAAAAAAAAAAAGAGAGAGAGAGAGAAATTAAATATTCTATTTCTGTTCTTTACAGTGGTTATAATTAAATTTTGACATCTCTAATTAGCAAAGTCTAATGTTAATCAAAATTGTTATTCTGCTCCTAAGTAATACAAAGATAGAGAATAATTGCCATAGCCCTCCCCCTCTACCTTCTATATTTATTATTATTTTAGTTTCATCTTACCCTTCTACAAATTACTAATTTTTTATGGTCAATATTTAGATTAACCAATAGTTTCTTAATTTTTTTATTCACCATTGCTTCTCATAGCTTACTTCATTACTAGTTCAAGTTCTTTTGACAGAAATACATCATTGTGATGAATTTAAGGCAGGCATCTGTGAGTAGTAAACACATGTACTTGCATTCTGAACATGTCTTTGCTTCTCCTTCACCCTTGAAAGGCAATTTAGCTGGAATAGAATTTTATACTGACAGCTTTCTTTCCTCAGTGCTCTAAGATATTAAACACAATCATCAACATCTATTGCACTAATAAAAACTTGATGGCCAGTCTAGTATCTGTTCTTTAGTACAATATGTAGTATCTTTTCTCTCAGATAGCTTTGGCATTTTCTTTTTTCTTTAACTTATGCTTATTTATCACAAATCATTTCATTTGGATTTATTGTTATTTCTTACATTGAAGTTGCTTAAATAGGATTCACGTCCCTTTTCAATGTCAAGAGAAGTCTTAGCTGTTGTGATTTGAATACTGACTCCTTTTTCTCTTTTTCTTTCTCTTTTTTTCTGACTGCATACTCTTTCTTCTTTCCTTTTGGAATCCCTGGTGTATGTATGTTTGAGCCTCAGTCTCTCCTCCCTATTTCTTCACTTCTTTTAAAATATTTTCTACCTGTTAATCTTTCTGTGATACATTTTAGATAATTTCCTTAGATCTAAATAATTAAGCAGTTCCTTCTTCTGCTGTCTGGTCTACTTTCCAACCTCTACATTACATATTTTATTTCAGAGAATCATATCGATGATTTCCATAACTCCTTTTCCCAAATCTACACATATTTTTTTCTTAATCTCTTGAGTTTACCTATAGCTTTTATTTCTTACTTTATTTCTTTGAACATTTAAATGCACGTAGATTAAATTCACTTTCATGTTATTATTTAATTCCCCTATTCACTGTATCTTCTGATCATGTTTCTGTGGCTTATTTCGTGTTTGGTTTTCAGTTTTTTATTCGTGTGTTTTGGAGACAGGGTCTTGCCCTGTCACTTAGGCTGGGGTGCTCATGGCATCATCAAACCTCACAACGGTCTCAAACCCCCAGGCCCAAGGGAAACTCACCCTGCCAAGTAGCTGGGACTACAGGCATGTTCCACCAATCCTGGCTAAGATTTCCTATTTTTTGTAGAAACGAGGTCTTGCTATGTGGCTCTGGCTGGTCTTGAACTTCTGGCTTCAAGCGATCCTCCTGCCTCAGCCTCCCAAAGTTCTGGGATTATAGACGTGAGCTCTGTGCCTGGTGGTTTTCAGTTTTTGACTATGGGCTTGTTTTGAGTGGGAATTGTTTTATTTGGAAACCATAGATGCCTTGAGCTATGGAAGCACCTTTCCAGAATAACTTCAGGTTTGCCTGTATAGGGAATTTGGATTTCGAGTCCCAGGTTTGGCTTCGTGTCTCTGAAATACGAAGACTATACAATTAAATCCCGCATCTGAACTTGGTGTTATTAAGCTTCTAATTACTCATAAGTGACTCTTGCGGCTGTGGTGGAAATAGTAAGATTGTGGACTTCCCTGCTCATTCCCTGGGAGAGTGGGCAGATTTTTTTTTAGAGCTTGTTTTACAAATGGGACAGCATATCGTGAGTCTGGACTTTGTGCTGACAGCTTAATCTCAGCTTCCCACTCAGATGAGGTCCTTGGCTCAGACCCTCCTTTGACTCACATGTTAGAGCCCAGATGCCCTGTCAGTGAGAACTCTCTTTATCTGGCCTCAGTTTCCCTTTGATTTCCTTGACTATGATTGTCACTTGCATCTTTAACTATGAGTTTCCTCTCTATGTCTGTCACCTGAGGATGTGACTTTACTGTTTCTTTGAGAGCTATGTAATCTTTATACAGTTCTTTGCATTGTTATATTTTATCCAGAATTCCTGTGCGTTTAGAGCAGGGGGTGAGGGGACCTTCCATATCTGCTTAGGTCACCATGTTGGCCAGACTCTATTATTTCTCTAATGAGGAAAAAATACAAAAAGCTTTAAAATGTGTTTAAAGAAATGTTATATTTTAAGTAACCTTTTTTTTTTCTTCCATGCTTCTCAGAGCTGAATTTGAAGAACCACATAATTACGAGGCAACAATTTCATATCTGAAACACGCTGGCAACTCCGTTAACCTGTGCACTGCAAAAGAAATTGCTGATTGTAAGTCTGCTCAGCCAATTAATATGGTAGCCCTGTGTGGAATCAAAATGTGTCAAAAATGATATTTTTCCCTCTAGCTAACTGTATGTTTAAAAATTCACAGCCATTCTGGTCTACCATCTCATTTTTTTTTTCCATGTCTGGTCTCTTAAAAATATGAATAAATCCAGCTGGGCTTCAGTGCTATCTCATGATTCTGACTGCTGCCACCGCCTCCTCTTTCCTACCCTTCACCAGTTGACTTTGCTGCTTGGCCTTTTGCGGATATGGGGGAGGGAAAACTCAAGATATGCCGATGAATTTTTCTGCCTTCTCTTTCTTTAGAAACTCCATCTCTCTTCTTGTGGTGTCTTTCTGGAAGTCTCCTGGTTACTCTGTGTGTGGAGAGGGAAATAAAGGCCATGAGAATTAGGCCCCTGTGTCCAGTCTGAATAGGAGCAGGGGTGTATGTAATGGCTCTGACCACTGGCTCATAGCTACATCTCCCTGCCTCTGCTATTGCTGCTCTGACCTTTTTTGTGAATAAAAGAGAGCCTCTCAGGTAAAAACCTGAAGAAGCAGCGACTCACTGCACATTTCAATGTCTTTGTTCTGCCTATAGAATCAGGCAGCTCTCTACAAAGGCAGACATATTAGGACTGAAGTAAACGCTGGTATTGACTGAGCCTATACTCTGGGCCACAGTTCTGTGCGAGGCTGTCTGGGCACATCCCTGTGGATAGAGCGGTTTTACCAGCCCTCTGCTAGAGGCAGGAAACTGCAGATCAGTGAGACGGAGTTGGGCAATAATCCGCAGACAGCAACGATGCGAAACCCGCTCGCCCACCTCTGATTCTATGCTGCGTTCATCAAGGAAGTTTGGCTTCCCTGGAGGGAGGGTTATAAAGAGATCGTCTGGTCAGACCACTGCTACGCAGACAGAAGCCCGGAGTGCCAGGAAAGAAAACCCTTTTCCTGGGAATGTACACTTAGGACGTTCATGAGGAATAAATCAGGACCTGTTGAAATATCCTTCTCCTCCTTCAAGAAGGAGATGTTGGAGAACTATGGCAAAAACTTCCTTTCTTCTAGACTTAGAAAAGTCTAGAGTTTCCCACTTGGCTGGTGAAATCCTGGCTGTAAGAAGAGCGATTTCTCCTCTCCCCACCCCCAGAAGGCGATGGTGCCCTAGACTCAGAGAATCCAGACCCCTGCTTTGGAGCCGGGCTTCTCAAATTCCACTGTTCACACAGGTGGCCCCAGGAGCTTGGGAAAGGGTAGGTTCTGGTGTAGTAGCTCTGGGTGGGGCCTGAGATTCTGCATTCCTGAGTTCCCGGAGGATGCCGGCACCATGCTACTGGTGTACAGACCACACTTTGAAGAGAGAGACTGCTGTCCCCATTTGGGCCAAATTCCAACTGTATTACTCTCTACAAAGCTAAGGGTTAGCAGGGCTGAGGGAGCCTCCTACCACAGCATACATCTTTCTCTGGACCAGGTGAGACCCCAGAGTCCAGTCCATGCAAATGGCTCCCTAGAATCCTGCTTGGGTCCCCTCCGTGAGTCCTCCTGCCTCAGGACAGACTGGGCTCCAGGGAGGGAGCCGTTTGTAGGGGCTGGTGTGGATGAGCTTTGGACATTCGCCCGGTCTCTCATGGTGTAACCTGGAGCTGAGGGTTGAGTGTGGGAAGCTGGAACGGAGGCCGCATATGTCCTCCCAGGCCACAGAGTTTACATCAAAGACAGCAGTGATGCCCAGCTCAAGTTCACAAACGAGCCTGCCGGGAAGCACCACCGATGGCAGCCCAGGGAGGAACCACCGGCCCAGGTCTCTGTTCAGTCTCCCCCTGAAGGACCCTTTACGTGCTTCAGGAACAGGAGAAGACAAGCGCTTAGGACCGAAAAGAGAAATGGCTCAGAAAAGAAGCCACTGAGGCAATTGAGAATGAGGGTGCACAGACCCACAGCAGGGGAGTGGGGGGGCGCAGGGGGAGGCAGGAATAGACCCTCCAGGGCTGAATTAGAAGGCTGGAGCAGCTGGGGGAAAACAGCTGCGAGCCAAGGCATTCTGCACCTTTCCCCACCCCCTCTGCAAAGCCAAGGTGCAGCCGCCCTGCAGGGGAAAGAAAGGCAGCGGCCCTTTAACCCCACTTGGACCTGCTCGCCTGACTCTTCTCCCAGCCTCGGTCCCCCTCTTCACGCCGTGGACCAGTCGAATAACCTCCGAACTGTTTCTCCATCTACACAAAGTCTCTCTACTGTGTCATTTTCTGAGTGTTTGGTGGAGAGACATGAGGTGAGCTAGGGACTGGGGGACCCAGGGAGGAGAAGGTGGCCAGCTCCCTGGTTTGCTCTCTTGACTCCCACGTTCCAAACTTGGAGGAGAAAAAGCCGGTAACACCCGCACGGGCCGGACAAAACCAGCTCTGACGGATGCCTGGTTTCTAGCCAGAGGACCAGGGAAAGGGCAGGCTAGAGATATGGAAAGCGTCTAGGTAGTAACGATCTATTGCAGCCAAACATCATAGAAAGAAGTTGCAGCACCACCGACAGCAATACCCAGACGTCCACCTCATCGGGGTGCAGAGCTGCACCCCAGCTCTGCATCCTTGTCCCTGCCAGGTGGTAACGCAACTCCACCCACAGGGGACCTGCACTTCCACCCACCTCCCCGCAGGAACAAGACACTTTCTCCTCCTTGTTGGGATGGTGTCTGAGGAGACCAAGTCGGGAGGACTTCCACAACCACCCTGCAGTGAGAAGGCTGCCCTGTCCCCGTGGTGTCGGCAGAAGCCCTGTGGGGAGCAGCACTGGGGCCCACCCTTCCCACCCAGCGTGTCATCAGCAGGATGTAGGGGACAGCCAGAGCTCCTGCCCCTGCCTGGCAGCATGGAGGGTCTCTCCTCACCTGGTCACGCTGCAGATCAGGGCTCGTTCCTCCCCAAACACGTCTGTCGAAATCTTCCCCCTGATGTGATGGTGTTGGGAGGTGGCGTCTCTGACAGGTAATTACGACAGGGTGTTCCCAAAGTCTCCATACACAGGTACAATTATAACCACAGATATCAGGGAACGTGTTTGTTAGGCAGGGGAGAAAAGACTTCGTGTGTGGGTAGAAAGAGGTGCCCGAAATGGTAGAGAATATGTTGTGAATATTTTGTAAATAAAGGGACATTTACTGTAATTTTCCATTTCCCCCTAGTATGGCGGCTGTGGGACATCCCTCATGGCGTGAGGTCATGAGGTGAGGCCTCACATTTGGGATTAGTGTCTTGGTGAGAGCCCTGGGTGAGGGAGAGAGAGAGAGAGAAAAATAGAGAGAGAGGGACTGCTTTTGCTCTTTTCCACATGGGGACACAGTGGGAAGACAACAGTTTATGAACAAGAAAGTAGGTCCTTACCAGACACTGAATCTGCCAGCATCTTGGTTTCATATTTCCCATCTCTAGAACTGTGAGTAATAAATTTCTGTGGTTTATAAGCCGTCCAGTTTATGGTATTTCATTGTAACAGATGGAGCTGGAATAAAAAAACCAATAGATGCCAAAACTGAGATGAGTGAAGTATTAGAATTTTGCACAAATGTGCGCAGTGTAACCTAATCTATGTGCACCCTCATATTCATCCCCCCTGCCCCCAAAAATAGAATTTTCTGACCAAGATGTTAAGGCAATGTTTAAAGAAATACCTCAGTGAGTAATTATAGATATACTTGAAACAGATGGGGGGAAAATAGTTTTACTAAGGAAATAGAATGTTTCCACAAAGAAATAGCAGATGTAAAGAAAAAGCAAAGGAACATTTCAGAAGTAAAAAGTAAAAGCCGGGCAAGGTGGTTCACACCTGTGATTGTAATGAGTCAGGAGGCTGGGGCAGGGGGATTGCTTCATGCCAGGACTTCCAGGCTGTGGTGAGCAATGATCGCACCACTGCACCTCAGCCTGGGCAGTAGAGCAAACTGTGTCTCTAAAAGACTAAAATAAAATTAAAAGTTCAGTGGATGTGCTCAACAGCAGAATGGAGGGGTCAAGAATCAGTGAGCCTGGCTCGGCGCCTGTGGCTCAATGGGCTAAGGCGCCAGCCACGTACACCTGAGCTCGCGGGTTCGAATCCAGCCTGAGCCTGCCAAACAACAATGACGGCTGCAACCAAAAAATGGCCAGGCATTGTGGCGGGCGTCTGTAGTCCCAGCTACTTGGGAGGCAGAGGCAAGAGACTCACTTGAGCCCAAGAATTAGAGGTTGCTGTGAGCTGTAATGCCATGGCACTCTACCCAGGGCGAGAGCTTGAGGCTCTGTCTCAAAAAAAAAAAAAGAATCAGTGAGCCTGAAAATAGACAATGGAAATCATCCAACCTGAAGTGCAAGGGGAGAGCAGACTGAAAACGAAGGACCAGCACTCGAGATGTGGTGAGAGTAACAAAGGGTTTAGCATGCGTGTCGTTGGTGTTCTGGGAGGAAAGGAGAAAGAGGGCGCGATGAAGAAATACGTGACGTAATAGGGACGGAAAACTCCCCAAATCTGGAAAAAGACATAAAAGAACAGATTCAAGCAGCCAAGGAAACCGAGAATGGGATAGCCACAATTTACATAAAGAAATATAATTAGGGGTGGCGCCTGTGGCTCAACAGAATAGTGCACCGGCCCCATATGCCGGAGGTGGCGGGTTCAAACCCAGCCCCAGCCAAAAACTGCAAAAAAAAAAAAAAAGAAAGAAATATAATTAAACTTCTAAAAAATAAAGATGGTGAAAAAAAGTCTTGAAAGCAACTAGTGGGAAAGTAACAATGGTAATAAGATCAAAAATAAAATTGGAAATAGAAACAATAATATAGATAAACAATGGAACCAAAATCTTGTTCTTTGGGGAAAAAAACAATAAAATGGACAAACTTCTAACAGGACTGACAAACAGAAAGAAGACACAGACAGTATCAAGAATGAAAGACGGATGTCATTGTAGTCCCCAAAGACCTCAAAAGGTTAACAAGGAGGATATTATGACATACTTATAAATTTGATGATTTTTATTAAAACGGAACCAAATCTTCAAAATCACAGACTACCACAACTTACCCCCCAAAATAATTTGAGTATCCCTGTATCTCTTAAGAAAATTCCCTCCAAATAACCTCCAAGTCCAGGTGATTTCGCTGGAAAATTCTATCGAACATTTAAAGAATTTCAATTTATATAGTCTTTCCGAAAAAAAATAGAAGAGAAAAGACTTCTTACTTTACTTTATAAAGCCAGTATTACCAAAACTAAAGACAGTACAAAGAAGAAAACTTTAGGTTGCTATTTTTCGTAAGTATAGTCATAAAAATCCTTAAGAAACTATTGGCAAATAGAATTCAGCAAGATATAAAAGGAATTACCCACTATAACAAGGGTAGTAAATAATGGTGCACAGATACTAAAAGATCAGTTAATGAAACCCACCATATTAATAGGCTAAAAAAGAAAAAGCCCACAACTATGCAGAAAAAGCATTTAGCAACATTTGACCCCTATTCGTAATAAAAACTTAGAGAAATAGAAATAGAGGGAAATGTCCTCAATTTGATGATGAATGTTTACAAAAAGCCTACAGCTAAACATGATATTTAGTGATGCTCTCCCCGTAAACTTGGAAACAAGGCCAAAATATTTTCTCTTGTCACTCCAATTCTGGTCAATCCAATAAGGCAAGCAAAGGAAATAAAAGACATACAGATCAAAAAGGAAGAAATAAAGCTGTCTTTATTTGCAGTGATAGAAATTCCCAAAGAATTTACAAAAGAGAAACTTGCCTATAATAAATGAATTCAACAAAGTTTCAGAGCACAAAATAAACCTATCAAAAAAATCACTGTATTTCTATGTATTAGAAAAAATCACTGTATTTCTATGTATTTCTATGACCGCACAAACACCTAGGTTGAAATATAGAACACCATTTGCAATTGCTCAAAAACAGGAAAATATTTTTTTAAACAGAAAAATATTTAAACTGAAATCTACCAACGCATATATTGCTCAAGACTATAAAATGCTGATTAAGTAAATCAAAGAAAATCTAAATAAGTTGGAGAGACACGCCACGTTTGTGGATCAGAAGACTCAACACAGTGAAATTGACAATAAAAATGTCCATTTACAGGTCTAATACAATTTCTGTAAAAATTCCAGCAAGATTTTTTTTGGAGATAGAAACAAGTTATTCCTAGATGCATATGAAAGGGCAAAGGAACAAGAAAAGTAAAAATAGTTTTGAACAAGAAAAAATAGGAACGGGCAGCACCTGTGGCTCATCGTGTAGGGCGCCGGCCCCATATACCGAAGGTGGTGGGTTCAAACCCGGCCTCAGCCAAATGCAAAAAAAAAACGAAAAAATAGGAACTACAGCTCCCCAGTTTTAAGGCTCCGGGAGTCAGTAACCAGTGTGGCAGTGGCAGAGGGAGACAGATAGAACGACGCAACAGAAGCCCCACAGAGACCTACACAAACACGCCCAGCTGATTCTTTTCTTTATAAAGATGCAAAAGCCGTTCAGCAGAAGAGAGTCTTTTGGCAAACGTGGGAGCAGTTGGACAGCCATAGGTAAAATAAATACATAAACCTAGACCTAAGTCTCAGACTTTACACAACACTTAACTCAAAATGGATCTTTGTTTTTTCCTTTGCTCACCAAGGATGAGAAATCTAAATAATATCTTTTATTTAGATAGGAGGGAAGGAGGAAGAAGATGAAGTGTTGGCTTTCACGGTAGCCCTTGGGTGATCTTGTCCGCTCAATGGTGTTGGAAACCTGCACTCCCCCCGCCACACACACACACACAGGTGCACGGTGCGGGGAGTCCTTTTGGGAGATTTCACCCTTGTATACAGAACTTGGGTTTGCCATAGATGGCCTCTATCAGTTTAAGAAATGTCCCTTCTATGCCTATTTTCTTAAGTGTTCTGATCATGAAAAGATGCTGGATATTATCAAAAGCTTTTTCTGCATCGATGTAGAGAATCATATGGTCTTTGTTTTTTATTTTGTTTATGTGATGTATTATATTTATAGATATATGTATATTGAACCATCCTTGAGACCTTGGGATAAAAGCCACTTGACGCCATGGTGTATAATTTGCAGAACTCGGGTATTCAGGATTCAGGCTATTCTGGGAAGCTACGCAGCATTGTCCTCAGAGGTCACACAGACTAGTGCTTTTTATAGAATGTACTTCTAGGTGACAGAGATTTTTGGAAGGGTCTTGGAGACCCTCAAAGGTACCTTCAAACAGGGAAGTTCTAGTTATGCTCCTGGGTAATATTCTATTTAAATGAATGAATCTCTGGTTGGGAGAAGATTGAAAAGCCATTATTTAACTAAGGGACTTTGGGCAGGTTACTTCACTTCTCAGGATGCCTGTTTCCTCATCAGTAAAACTGGAATATTCGTGGCGTGATCATCAGGAGAATTAAGTGAAATAATGCGTGTAAATGCTTAGCATGGGGCCTGCTATCTGCAAGAGTGAAAAAATGCCAGCTGCTTTCTGTTATTGCTTTTGTAATGTTAGTAACCGTTATCTCACTCCCTGGTGTCAAAGAGGTAAAGGGACTTTTTCAAGGTCACACCCCTGTGACCTTGTTGGTACGCAGAGAAAGAGCAAAGGGCTAAGACATAACTGTTAGCAGTTGGGAGGTTGCTGAAGACCATTTTCTGATATTTGTCCTTTTTCTGCCTACATGATATAGCTATTCAATGGAGAGAGAGTTGCACTAAAGTACACAGCTATGATTTATAATAAAAAAAAATGAAAAAATAAAATGAAACATCAAAAATATTTAAAAATACAAAAAAATAAAATGAAAATGAAAAAAAAACCATAAACAAAAAGAATTCTCTGTAGGCAGTGAGCAAGGGCTCCCAAGCTGTCCCTTACACCCTCTTGTTAAAATCCCCAGTCCCTTCTTGACCCTTTGGGATGTGGCCCTTCTGTGCTTTATTTACTACCTGGGCATAAGTTTTGATAGCAAAGCTTACCATTAAAGAACCTTTCTTTGTTAAAAACCAATGTCGACATTATGAACGGGTTATTGATGGAATGTATATTATCCTTCCTAGCCATAGTTAAGTAAGGTCGCTCTGAGTCTTGGTTCCAGCGTTTCTAAGACAGAATAAAGATACCTACCCCACAGGTGGTTAGGAGAAGCAAACAGGATCACGATTCCTTAGCTCTCTGAGAAACAGAGATAGGTAAATAAATTCGGGGAGGAGGAGGAGATCATCATTTTTTTTAATTGAAAAACAAATCTATCCAAGGAAAGGATATGGAGAAAATTGTATCATAAACAGATATATTTTTAAAGTTTTACAAGCTAAATAAAGTTTTTAAAGTAAGGACAGCAGAATAAAATATTTTCCCTCAATACTCAGTGAAAATGGCTTGGTGCCTATAGCTCAGCTTCTAGGGCACCCCGGCCACCTACACCAGGGCTGGCAGGTTCAAACCCTGCCCAGGCCTACTAAACAACGACAATTGCAGCAAAAAAATAGCCGGGCATTCTGGCAGGTGCCTGTAGTCCCAGCTATGTGGGAGGCTAAGGCGAGAGGATCGCTTAAACCCAAGAGTTGGAGGTTGCGGTGAGCTGTGACGCCATGGTACTCTACCAAGGGCGACATAGTGAGACTCTGTCTCAAAAAGAAAGAAAAAAATCAGTGAAAATAAAAGTATACAATCACCTAAGTTCAAGTACATATTATTAATCACCCATACAGAATTTTAGGTCTGTGTCAACAATGTTTGGACAGTTCCTAAAAAAAAAAAAAAGGAAAAACAAAACCCCCTAGCTTTTCATTGTTTTAAATCCATGTATGTTTAGAATAATAAAGGTTTAGAGATGCAATGTGGTATTTGGTAGATTTTTTAAACTAAAGCTTCAGGACTCTTAGTACCAAGAAATAGAAAATAAACAGAGGGAGCTGTCCCCCTTACTGTGCACACGTACTCATTAATACTAGGGAGAAAAGTGTCAGCTAAGAAATCACTTTTAAACAAAGAAAGACCAGAGTAGCAATTTTATCGAAAAGCAGACCATTTTCTGCACAGTGTCTCCGTTTGACATTTCATACCTTACATCGTTTTCTTTTACAACTCCATTAACTCTGTGAGGCCGATAGCAGCCCATTGTCACAGAGGAGCGAGCTGAGGCTCGCAGCAACGAAGTAACCTCTCTGAAATTCCCTAGGTGGGAAGTGGCAGGATGGAGTTTGAACTCAAATTCTTGTCACTGCTTATATTTATTAATACAGTGGTTCACTGTCAACGATCGACCGCGTGTGGTTCCGTATGGTACTGTTCCTGTGCCTTTTCTATGTTCAGACACAAATACCACTATGTTACCATCGCCCACAAATTGAGCACAGTAAGGCACTGGACAGGTTTGTAGCGTAGGAGCAAGAGGCCCCATGGTGTATCGAGGTGCACAGTCGGCCACACCTTCTAGGTCTGTGTGAGCACACTAAAGTTTGCATACCACCACCACCTGGGGATGCCCTGCTCAGAGCACACCCCTGTTTTAAGCAATGCATGACTGTAATTAGCACTAGTATCATGTCATCAAATAAAATCCACAAAACTATTGGAGACTTCGAAAGGGCTTTTTTTTTTTTTTTTTTTGAGACCGAGTCTCACTTTGTCACCCCCTGTAGAGTGCTTTGACATCACAGCTCACGGCAATCTCCAACTCTTGGGCTCAAGCGATTTTCTTCCCTCATGCTTCCAAGTAGCTGGGACTAAGGCACCTGTCACAAGGCCTGGCTATTTTTTTAGAGACAGGGTCTCAATCTTGCTCAGGTTGGTTGAAATCCTGAGCTCAGGCAATCCACCCTCCTCAGCATCCCAGAGTGCGGGGATTACAGGCATGAGCCACCACGCCTGGCCTCACAGGGTATTTGAGCCTTTGCTGGTGGGCTCCTCTTTTCCAGGTGGATTTAAAACCACAAAATGCTCAAAATACTTCGGGGCAGGATATGGAATTTGTTTTGTTGAAGTGGGATTTAGGCTTGTTTTAGCCCTTTCTCCTTTCCTTCCAAGTTGGCCTTCTGATTGCTACCACTAAATTTCAGTGCTTTCTTTTAAGCATGGAGTATGTATTTATCAAAACTGAAAACTCATTTCCTACGTTTTCATGGACTGTAAATCTCATCCTGGAAACCCCCACAGAAGTTAAAACCACCATCAGTGACCCCATAACGCCCTGAAGCACGTGTATGGAGCCTGGCATAGACAAGCGTCCTACGGGTTCTAAAAACTGAACTCTGCACCCTTTCATAATTGCCTAAATCTTGGGTACTGTAAGAAATGGATGGATTAACTGTCTTGAAACCTTTTTTTGTGTTTATTTTAGCAACCTATGAAGTTAGAATTGAAGAACTCCAAAAGGTATTGTTTCTTTTTTCCTTACCGATGTTATAACTCAAAGTAAATACACAAGTAGTTTACTGACAGTAGTTTCTTTTATAAGGGAGAAAAGATCTTTATTTTTGGTTTTCCTCCAGCTTCTAATGCTTTTCTAGACTTCAGTAATGTCAGAGACATAAATGTGTCATTGGATGAAAGGACATGGTGCTGATCTATCCTTGGCCCCTGGCCCCTGACCTATAGTGGCCTATACCTATCAAGCAGGCTTTGATAGTTGTGCCTTTCATAGAGAAGAGTTCTTTGACACAGTTCAGATTTGTATATACTTTGCTATCAAGCAAATGACCAGAACTTCGAGGCACACTTTCTGGGCACCTGCTGAGCGTGGCAACAGGTACCGCGTGGAAGGAGAGTGGCAACTTGTGAGGGTCCAGGCAGAGTCATTGCTGACCTCCATGCCAGCTCCTGGCTATGTAACCTTGAATTTCCCTTTCCTCATCCATTACAGGGGGGCTTCTTGTCATCTGGGGTCCTTGTGAGAGTGAAAATAAGATAAATGAGGGTAAACAGTACAGTAGCACCCCCCCTAGGTGACCACCTCCTTAAATTGACCTAATTTTCATAGACCAGACATACGCATCAGTGTGGTAGGCCTGAATCCTCACATTGACCACCTCTGTATGTTGACCACTTTGTCACAGTCCCTTGGCCAGTCAACTTACAGAGGTTCTACTGGGTATTAGTAAGTCCTTGGAACAGAGACTTTGACCTCTCTGAGACTCAGCTGTGTTGTCTGTGGAAGGGTGTGTCTCCATGAGGACAGGAATATGTCCATGGTGTCTGCAGTAGTGGACAGCAGTTGCTCTATAAATGAGGGGACCGGTGCATATTTCACTGGTTTCTGAGAGAACTAAGTCAGACAGAGCATGTCAGCACCTGGCACAGTCTGGCTCACCGTGGGCACTCACGTAGCGTTTCCGCAGGCTCAGCTTGTTCTCAGGGGGCACATTTAGTCTAGATCCCGAGTCTCTCTGTGTCAGTTTCCTTACCTTTGTTGGTAAGGATTATTCAAGTGTGGATACACTTTGTAGCCAGAAAAATACAAAGGATTATTATTCCTATTAATGAGCAGAGAAACAGTCTGTTAAAACATTTCCCTTGCCTGGAAACATCAACAAATAATAAACTGTTCTGCACAAGTGAGCTCTCCAAGTAACCAAACTTTATCCTATTCAAATAACACAGCATTGAAGTGGTTTTTAATTTTTAAATCTTTCAACTCTCTGACATGCGTAGTGTTCATCTCTGTATTTTTAAGTTCAGTGAGTAGAATCTGATTTCATCCTCTCTTGATGACTTGGAACATTCTCGAATATAAGGGTCTGTGTGGATTTCATAGTTTGTACTCCTCTGTAACATGCTGTTGGGCCCTTGCAAAAGAGCTTGTTGCTTTCACACCAACTACTACAAGTTCTGTTTTCTGTAATTCTTTTCTTTTCTTTTCTTGTTTTTGCTTTATTGAGACAGAGTCTCACTCTGTCACCCAAGCTGCTGGAATGCAGTGGTGCCATCATAACTCACTGCAACCTTAAACAGTCTACCTGCCTCAGCCTCCCAGATAGCAGCAACCACAGGCACATGCCACCACACCTAGCTAAGTTTTTTATTTTTTGTACAGATGAGGTCTCGCTGTGTTGCCCAGGCTGGTCTCAAACTCCTGGCCTCCAGCAATTTTCGCTTTCCTCCCGAAGTGGTGGGATTATAGGTGTGAGTCACTCACTTAGCCATGTTGTTATCTCTTTTCTGACAATTATCATTTCTTCTTAGTGTCAATATCTTTGTGTCTCACAGTGAGTCTTTCATGTGGTCAAGCAAGTACCAAGTCCCTGCTATGTGCGAGGCCCTTGTGCATGTACAGTAGCACTTAATCCTTGCAGTTCCCCTGTGAGCTGGTGTCCCTGCTTCCATATTGCAGGTGTGAACATCGAGGCTCAGCAAGGCTAAGTAACCTGTAAATGGTGCAGCAATGGCACAAGATAAGGTCAGTCTGACTCGTCCTTCCAGTGCTGCATCTAATTTGCTAGAATTGTATGTCAAATAAGAACCAGTAGGCCCTGACTGAAGGCCTGCGGGCCGTCCTCAAGGAGAGGGTACTGAGCTATTATGCCAAGATTTCATGGCAGCATTTTAGATGCTTCAGACACTTTCTGCTCTTCAGGGTTCTTGGCTAGATTCCAAATAATGAATGGTACCAGATATGTGAGCCCCGAATAAATGAGGACTATATTGTGATCATTAGGACATCACTGTAATGAAGTCATGGCTGGATCACGCCAGAGCTGAGCTCGGAGGGCAGGTAATCAGTGAACAGGGAGAAACGGCGCTTTGCTCGCACGCTTGTGAATTGCAACTTTGCCCACTGAAATGTTGCTCAGATACCGCAGATTTGTATTTGTTCACATGATTTAGAAGTTCTTTATTCTTACAGATACCATGCTGGAAAGGTGTGCAAAGAACAATTTATTTTTCAGTTAAGTCATAGATTCCCTTGGGCACGTACCCAAATTCCGAGATGCTTGTTTTCTTTGTGATTGACCTTCAGCCCCACTGCAACCGTTGCCGGGAATTTCTGTCTCGAGTGTCTTTGTCAGCGTCTGTCTATGCTCCGTCCTGAGACTTCAATCCCCTTCCCTTTTGGTCTAGTCTCCATTGATCTGTAACCAAACAACAGAGCCTGACTGGGGTTGATTTTTATGAAAATAACCATTCTCCTCTTTACTTTCAGCCTTGGAAGAGTTTTTTCCACCAAGAACTTAGGTAAGTTATCTTCAAAAGGAAAAGCATTCGTCCAGACACTGACCCTCTGATGACTAGACCCCTTTTTGTCTCCGGGCTGGCTGTGTTTCCAGTGCCTGGCCTGGTTCCGTTTCCCCAGCACTTTGGAAGGGGCCTGGTACCGGGAAAGTGATTCGTGATCCTGTTTTCTCCTCTCACTCATTCTAGCCCACGCTGTGCTCACTCAATGAATAATTATGGAATACCCAGCTGGAGTACCCAGCATGCACCAGACATTTGCTCACCACTTACTGGGGCTGCAGCAGTGGCAGAAACTAGTCACTGTCCCCAGCAGCTCCTGGATTGATGGGAGAGTTGCATAACCATTTCTAACATGCACCACGTGGTTTTAAGACTCTTTACCATTGCTCATTTCATTCAATAATTCACCCCGAGTTAATAATCTGGCAAACTTTGCTGATCCATCAAGCAGCCCCTCTTGTAAGAAGCCTTCCTTGATTCCAGTCCTCAGAGAAAAGTACTCAGTCTCTTGCCCATGGGGCTGTAAGGTACACGTGTTTGCACGAATGTCACTGCATGTAGTTTCTTTACTAACTTGCTGGTCAATGCCCTCCCTCCCTCCCCCCTTCATGTCTGGGAGGGCCTTTGGGGCAGGGCTCATGATTTATTGTTCTTGATGACACTGGTACTTCTCACACTTCCTCTTCCCAGGGCAGTGCCCGGACACACAGCAGAGCTCTCACCTGCCCCTTTTGGCACAGTGGCTCACTCCTAAAATCCTAGCACTCTGGAGGCCAAGGCAGGTACTTGCGCTCAGGAATTCAAGACGAGGCTGGACAAGAGTGAGACCCCCATCTCTACTAGAAATAGAAAACGTAGCCAGGCAGGGGTGCAGGTGCCTGTAGTCCCAGCTAGTCAGGAGGCTGAGGCAGGAGGATCACTTGAGCCCAGGAGTTTGAGGTTGCTGTGAGTTGTAATGCAGGGCACTCTAGGCTAGACAACAGAGTGAGACTATCTCAAAAAAACAAACAAAAATAAATGAACAAAGTCTGCTTTATCTCACTCTTCCCCTGGAGTTATTTTAACGCATTTGAAGAAATGTGGTTGCTGAGCTCTGGAGAAGCAAGGATCAAAATGTTCTGGTTGAATTTAAAAACGTAAGTGCTGAATGATGGAGGAAGCCTGCTCCAGCTGGGAGGGCGACTTTCATCTCTCTCCCTGCGGTCCTGCCCATCTCTAAGGCATGACCCTCATAATTACCCTTCAGCACTGCCGGGTACTTGGTAGACACATGTCAAACGACTGTTTAGTTCAGCATTTATGAGCTTTTACTCTAATCAGACACTGTTAGATTCTGAGGAACAAAATGAACAGAATATATATCCCCTACCCTTGGTGCAAGATGGGAGGGGAAGCTTGGATGGTTGAGTTTGGAAGTTCCTTGTTGAGTAAAACAACCACACAAGTAGGAAATGATAATATTATGTAATATCATATAATGTAATCCCAGCTATGGAAGTTGTTAAAACACAGAAGAGAGGCATGAAAACCAGCCTTGAGGCTCCCAGATCACTTCCTTGAAGAGTGATACCAGTATAGGAATTGAACAGGTGAAAATGATGGAATGTATGTTGTAGGCATGAGGAAGGATGTGAGCGAAGACAACATTAGACAGTAGGGAATCTACACATGAGGTCAGACAATGAAGTTTGTGAACTCATCCTAGAAAAAGTTCTACACACCTCTGCACTATCGCTGTGGTCACCTTCGAAGTGCTCCCTTTGGGAACCTATGCCCTAATAGCAGCACCTAATCCATCCTTCAGAGCCATTTTGGAACCCTTTTTCCAGAATGGCCATCAGAGCTGTCATCGTATGAGGTCTGACAATTAAGTTCACAACTCATCCTAGGAAAAGTGCTATGTACTTCATTGCTGAATATCACTACAGTCACCAGATGGCCAAGGACAGTCCCTCTGAGGTGACCAGAAGGATATTCAGCAATGACGTATGTAGCACTTTTTCTAGGAACAGTTCACAAACTGAATAGTCCAACCTCATAGTTTGATTTTGCTTGAGCACAAAGCACAGTGTGGGAGCAGCAGACAGGAGTCTGGGGATGTAGAGCTGGAGCCAGGAGGACCTGAGCCCTCTCATCAAGTGTTTAAACCAACAGCAACATAATGTAAACCACAGATGTGGTTTAACAATTTTCTGGTAGCCATAACTTTATTATTATTATTTTTTTTTTTTTTGTAGAAACAGAGTTTCACTTTATTGCCCTCAGTAGAGTGCTGTGGCATCACACAGCTCATAGCAACTTCCAACCTCCAATTCCTGCGCTTAGGTGATTCTCTTGCCTCAGCCTCCCAAGTAGCTGGGACCACAGGTGCCCACCACAATGCCCAGCTATTTTTTTGTTGCAGTTTGGCCAAGGCTGGGTTTGAACCCACCACCCTCGGTATTTGGGGCCAGCACCCTACCCACTGAGCCACAGGCGCTGCCCTGGTAGCATATCTTAAAGGCAATTTTCCAGTAACCATTTAATGTTACCTATAAAAAGGAGTAAAGTTAATTTTAATAATGTATTTTATTTAATATATCCAAAATATTTTCTCAATATGTAATTAATATAAAAATTATTAACCAGGTATTTTATATTCTCTTTTACCAACTCTTCAAAATCCAAATGTCTTTGACGCTTACAGTTCAATTTGAACCCAGATACATTTCCAGTGGCCAGTGGCCAAAGGACTGGACAGCACAAATGTAGGTTTACCCTGTAGGTCGGGGGAGCACAGGAGAGTTTTAAGGGCAGAGACAACAGACCCTCTCCCTCATAGTATTCCTAGAAGTCACAATATTGAATTTGATTCAAGTTGTTGATGGAGATCCAGCTGTGTAGAAACTGTGGGACGGGGACTAGGGGAAAGGAAGAAGGATTTCCAAGGACAAGTACACGGACAGGGCAGGCAAATCCCTTGAAGAAATATCAGCCACAAGCTTTGGGAACATAGAATTGTGACATTCATACTTAGCAAGTGCTTCGATGACAAAAAGGACACCAGCCATTGAGGTACATTATGAACTATAAACGGCGCAAGGTTTTCAACATTTTTATTACATTCCATTCTCATGGCAACTGTGGAGATTGGCATTGTAACCTTTCCTTTAGGGAAAAGTTTTCAATTAGCAGTAATCGTGCCTGGGATGAACCTCATTGGCCATGATACTGTCACTGCACAAACTGTAACCTTTCATTTGTAGATGAGAAGACTTGATTTTTAGAAAGGTGAATTTTAGATTTTTAGAAAGAGGTGGAGTGGGGGTGAAGAACCCAGCTCTTGCCTTGTGCCCCCTCCTCATCACAGAAGAAGTCATCGAGTCTGTGGCCTTAATGGAGTACAAGAGTACTCAGTAACGTGCTGAATGCATGAAACTCCTTAAAACTCTGTCTCCTTTCCTGGTGTTTCTCCTTCCTTCATAACCACCTCTTCTGCTTTTCTTTCTTCTTTCTCTGCCTTCCATGTCAGTTTGGTAGTGGAAGGGTTGTAGGACTATATAGCTCATTATAAAGCCAGAAACACACATTCTCATGCAGATGTCAACATTCCCCAGAATTCTGTCCTTGCTTTTTTTCTCAACACTGTTCACCTTGACTCCCACATGCTCCTCTGCCAAGGCTGCTGTCTACATACTGGAGCACGCCAGGTACCACTGCATCAGGAAGCAGCAGGAGAGCACCGTTCCATACCCAGCAAGGAGCTGCTCCTACTGTTGACCACACAGAATTAATGCTGGTGACACATACCTGAGCAAAATAGGGCTGCCTCCTTATAGCTCAATTTTTAGGTAGTTGGTAAGGCAAAGTGGAGGAACTGGGGACTGACCCATAGACAGATGTATTATAACACAACTCTAGAGGAGCAGAGAAGGTATGAGTGCTTGGGAAGACCAGGGACGGATCCTCAGAGGTCAGATGATAGAAAAATTGAGAAGGATGTTGTACTCGCTAGCAATACAAGATATGGAAGGCATTCCTAACAGAAGAAATAACTGTTAAAAAAGGAGAGCTGCTTACATCGGGTGGTGGGTTTGGGGAATTATGAAAGCCTAGACTCAAGGAAAAGTGGAAGGAAGGAGCAGACGAAGATGGGTGTGGAAACAAAGAGCCAGATCATAGTGTGATTTGGATTTTGTCCTACAGGTAGTAGGGATTTAGGAGATTCAAGCAGGAACTGATATTTGTCATTGACTGGAGCAGGCAGAAACTCAGAGATCAAATTTATTTGATTGATCTGATCATAGTCCACTTAAAAAATGATTCACGTCTTTAATATTTCCCATTCATGTCGTTTATGATTGAGCAGTATACAATCACTAAGTACTGTCATCTTCACTTTCTCCCTGGCATCGCTTGTCGTTTCAGCCCTAAACATGAAGATGAAGATAATAAAATAAAGAATAAACAGCCGTGTGAATTGGAACCTCTGAAAACAGAAAAGGAGCCACAGTTAAACTGTACTTTCAAGGTACCTGTGTCCTGGGGCTCTTGACCAAATGGTACAGTTCAGACATGTAACACGCTGTTTGTGGGGGTGACTTAGAGCCTGAGATACACAAAGAGACAGAGTTAAAAGATACAGTAGGTGCTGGGCATTGTGCCAGAGATGTGAATGTGATAGTGGCACTGAGCTCGGGCCCCCATTTCCCACTTACTCGCCATGCAGCAGGCCTCAGGAGCAGGGCTGGGATGAGCGTGAGCTCCACCCGGTGCCCAGACAGGGAAACGCAGGCCATGCTTCCATGTAGGGGCCGCCCAGCATCTACACAACCCTGGAGTGAGGACCTCCCTAAACTGTGTGCCCCAAGGCCTTGCTTGGAACAGCAAGCCTGTTATCTCTGAGCTCAGTCATCTCATCTGTGAAATGAAAATAAATAATCCCTATCCAACTACCACCCCACTCTGTTCCCTGCTCTACCTTGTCTGTGATGATAAGATGATTAGTAAGCGGGAAGGTCCTTTGTAAACCACAAGCTACCACAAAAATTAAATGTATTGTTGTTGCTTTTATTAACATTAAGCATGGTGAATGTGTGTGTACGTCCACATGCAGTTGCCACTATTGCCTTCAAAGTAGTTAGTGTGGTGGGAGGCCTAGACAAGACAGCACTAGGGCTGCTACCAGTGCCCAGTACACCACAGATAACTTGTTTGAGACTTGTCTATCTCTAAATATCAAATTTCCCCACTGCCAGCTGCAGGACTTGGGTAAATCAAATAGCCTGCTAATGACATAGGCCTGAGCTGCTGTGTAGGCCCAGAAGTTAGACAGGACCCTCAGAATATCTACAAAGAAGCATAATTCAAAGGATTCAGTGAGTCCCTAATTAAGAAAGTCAGGGTCCAAGCCAGACACGGTGCCAGCCCTATAATCCCAGCACTCTGGGAGGCCAAGACAGGAGGATCACTTGAGAACAGGAGTTCGAGAGCAGCCTGAGCAAGAGCAAGACCCCGTATCTACTAAAAATAGAAAAACTTAGCTGGGTGTTGTAGTAGGTGCCTGTAGTCCCACCTACTTGAGAGGGTGAGGCAGGAAGATAGCTTGATCCCAGGAGAACCAGCCTCCCTGTTCTGTTTCTGTGAGCAATGCTGCTGTACACAACCCTCCTCATGTGACCCTAATTAATCATTTGTGTGCGCTGCCTCCGTGACCTTATGTAAGATGCTCTGTCTACTGCATCTTTCTACTTCTGGAGTGTGGCACTTACTTTCCTTTAGTAAGTGACAGATGCTGGAGGGAAGGAGTGCAGAAAGAGAAGAGAAGGAACAGAAGGACGGTGGGTGGGAAGGCACAAAATCAGGCAAAAAGAAGGAAAGCAGAAGGATACAGATCATCCATTAGCAGTCAAGAGCACAGGGCTCTGGAGTCAAGTCCTTACTCACTGCAGGATCAGAGAGAAGTTATCAAACCTCTCTACACTCTTCACAAGTGTAGATATAACTACAGTGTAAGTGTATTGATACTAACTGTATCAATAACTAATGATATTTTCTTCATGGGGTGGCAAGAGGATTGAGTTACAATACACAAAGAGCTGGCCTGTTGTCAGAACTCCTTTATCTCCTGACTACCTTCCTTGTTCTGCCTCTGTGCCAGGCTTTCAGTGCCTTTCAGAGGTGAAGGACCTGGTCTGCACTCTCAGGAAGCTTAGAGCCTCATAAGATAGCATTAAATAAATGAAAATAATTGTTACCCATGAGGAATGAATGAATGAAGGGCAGCGTGACTTAGCCAAGAACTGACTGGGTAAGTCAGAGCCCTGCAGTCCTCTCCCTGTTGAATATTTAGGTAGATGCCTGTGCAGAGACACCTGGGAAAATCCAGATGACCAACGTCCACCGAGGCAGAAGGAACATGCTGGCTGGGAAGCAGGATGCCACGGCTGACTCTACCCAGACGAAGACCACCCCTGAAGGCCCGAAGCTGGCTAGGAACTCCCAAGGTCATGGTAAGCCTCACCTCTTCCTAACCTCTTCTATTACCTTATTGTCCCAGAGCTAAGCACGGCCAACGTTTTAACACACATGTACATTGGACGTCTGTTATGTACCAAGTAAGCGGCCCTAGTGAGGCAGCTGTGCGATGGTGGAAAGAGCACTGAATTTAGAAGTAGAGGACTCAAGTTCAAATCTAGGCTCTGATACTTACTTGCGGTGTGGAAAGTGAGTTCATCTTCCTGCAGGTCAGTTTCTTCATTTATAAACAGGGATCCTAATAGGAACTTCACGGGAACTTCATGTTGTTATGAGAATCAACAACATGTCACAGGACAGGTATCAGCAAATGCATATTCTTTTCTTTATCTGCGAGCTCCCGTTCGTAGGCCCATGTCCTTAACACACTGATGAGATAATATATGTGGTATCATTTGTTGACTTTTCTCAGGTTGTATTTTACCTTCATGTTAATCAGTTCTTCTGATCTGATTAACAGTCATCAAGTCATATTCTGTTAAACAAAATGAAGGAGGTTCACCTAGCAGAAAGCCTAGACATGCTTGGATCCAGAACTTTCAGTCTCAGTGGGGAATATAAACTGGGATGATCATTTTGGAAATCCATTTAGGGTATTAAAGTCTAAACATATGCAAATTCTATGATCTACCGATTCCATGCCTATGTATAATACCTAATATAAATGCATACTTTAATTCACCAAAACACATATACAAGATATTCATAGCTATCATTGTAACAGCACCAGACTGGAAACTGTCCAAATGACCATCAAAAGCATAGTGGATAAATTATATTAACAGAGCAGAAGATAGTCATGGGGGTGAACAAGTTACCACTACATGCAACAAATTGGATGCATCTCACAAACATAATATTGAATGAAAATAGTTGACCCCGAAGAGTACATACTAAATGATTTCATTAATATAAAGTTCAAAAATAAGCAGAAGATACTTCTGGTATTAGAGGCTGGGATAGAGGTGAATCTTGTGGGTAACTAGTGAAAGATAGACATTAGCACACATACCTTCCCAACAAAGAGAAAAGAAAAAACAAAATGAAAAGAAGAAACCTCAGTCAATGAAGAAAGATGAAGATGAGAAAAACAGTACAATTAAAAATACGTAATAAGATGGTAGATGTACATTTTAAAACCAGTAAACACTATAAATGTTAATATACTGAAGTCACTAGTTAGAAGACACACGTTTAAATCCCTAAATGTTCGAAAAACATTCGAGTGCCTTTTCAGTGCCTGGCACTGTTCTAGGTACCAGGGATAGAGCAGAAAACGAAAGAGAGGAATTCCTGTCCCCATGGATGTTGCTTTCCGATCAGGGGAGACAGTCAATAAATATATAAACCATAAAGTATCCACTATGTGGAATGGTTGTAAATATCATGAGAAAAAGATAAAGCATGGAAAGAGAATCAGGGAGGCAGGTGGGGGTGGTGGAAGATGGAACTCTGCTCTTGGATGACCTCAAAGCCTTTAAATAGAAAGAGAGTCTTATAGAAAGAGAGGAAAGTAGGGCAAACGTCTTGATAGAACAGCACGAGGCCGGTGTGGCTGGAGCAGAGTGACGGACAGAGTGTGGTGGGAGATGAGCTGAGAGAGAAAACAACGGCCTTTTGTGAACTATCCCAAGAGCTTTGGCATTTACAAGTGAGTTGTCAAAAACCACTGAAGGCTTTTGAGTACGAGAAAGGCATGGCCTGACCTGCATTGTAAAGAATCATTCAGCTGCTGTCTTGAAGATGGAATGTAGAATAAATCATGGAGACCTGTTAGATTATTGCAATAATTTAGGAAAGAGATGATGGTGGCTTGGAGAAGGGTACCGCGGTAGAGTTGTTTAAGATGTGTTTGGATCCAGAAAAGAATTTAAAAGTAGAGCGGGCAGATGGTTGTGGATTGGAGGTGAGATGTAAGACAGAAACAAATCAAGGATGTCTGCAAGGTTTGGGGGCCTGAGCAACAGAAAAGATGAGATTGGCCCCTTTACTGAGTTTTAAGAAACTTTAAGAACAGCAAATTCGTAGAGAGTTTCCCAAGGGAAATGGTGTGAAGGCTGAAGGAGTTTCTAAAATTTTTGAGAGATGACTAAATTGGAGATGTAAATTTGAGAGTTGTCCGTGTTTTTTAAAATGAAGCCATAAACTTTTGCATTTGCCTCAGCCACAAGGAAGGGTTGAGAAAGAAAAAAAAAAAAAGTCTCAGGCCAAGCATGGTGGCTCACACCTGTAATCCTAGTGCTCTGGGAGGCTGAGGCAGGTGGATTGCTTGAGCTTGGGAGTTTGAGACCAGCCTGAGCAAGAGTGAGACCCCATATCTAAAAATAGCTGGGCATTGTGGTGGGCACCTGTCGTCCTCAGCCTCCAAGAGGGTCACTTGAGCCCCAGAGTTTGAGGTTGTCGTGAGCTATGACAACCCGGCACTCTACTGAGGGCGACAAAGCAAAACTATCTCCAAAAAAAAAAAGTCTCAAACTCAGAATTAAACAACCATGTGTTAAGCATTTTTGTTTTGTGCTGGAAAAATGTACTGATAACTCCTTCGGAAAAAAAGTAGAATCTTACTTTTTTTACTGGGAGCAACAGCCACTGAGCTAGTTTGGGGCCTCCACGCTAACTGACTTTTTGTCAGAGGATAAAATCTTGTTGGTTGGTTCCTTTAATTAATAGATTGACATTAACTTGCTTATTTCACAAACATGTTAACTTCTTATTTCTGATTCATAGCTCATGTCTGAAATTGGTTATGAATTACCATACCCTAGATATTAACCTTCGCCAACTGATAAAGAATCGGCAGTTTTATGGTTATGACAAGTTTACGGTTCTGTGACGTAAACCAGCACCTGCGTTTAGCTACTCGTGCAAACCTGGTGCACTATCTTCCGACTAGTTCCGCTGCTTACAGGAATAACACATGTTGACACGTGCTTAGTCAACTCGTCTAAGAAATTTTGCTTTAAGAAAAAAATGCCATGAGACTGGACAAGATCATGTGTATGTAGAAAAAGAAGCCCAAGGACTGTCCCCTTGAGGAATTCAACATGTAAGGTCAGGGCTTAAAGGAAGAACTATCGGAGGAGAGGCAGTTACTAGTTTAATAGGTAACCTTCATAAATATGAATAGCACCCTTCATAAATATGTATTTAATCCTTGCCACGGTCACCTAAAAGTCAGTGTGGTTATCATTGTCCCCAACTTCACAGATTCATAGCTGGCTTTGCAAGGTGAAGTGGCTTTCCCAGGGATCAGACATACCCGTTTGAGCACATTTAATCTGGCGGTTCCTGATTTTGTCTCCAGTTAACGATATGTGCCTGTGGGCGTGCATGTATGGTAGCAGCTGATGAGACGTCCTTCTGGGGGGTTCTGTTTTCCCTGTAGCTGGGCATGGCAAGAATCTGGAGACAACTAAAGAAACCCCAGCCCCAGAGGCCTTTAAGTCAAGTTCCTTCTCAGAGGAGACGTATGATGATGTCGAGTGCCCCTGGAGACAGCTGTAAGTACATTCCAGCCTTTCAGTAAGACGAAGGTGATGAGACTTTAAAGGTACCAAAGCAGTTCTTGTGTCTTTCTCCCACAGACCGAAGTTGCATCTCTCTAACTCACTTGCCTCCGACAGTGGTAAGTATGGGAAGACATTTCTGAAACTTTGTGGCTGATTAGTGATACGGTGCCTTTTATTTATACATATTTTTAATAATACCAATTTGGGGGGGTGATGGTGAGCTAAGAGAAGGGATCCGAGTTATGTTCTCATAAACGCATTTAGAATCAGGAAGGTGAGGACGAAGGTAGATGAGGTAATAAAGGTGGGGGGTGGGGAATGAGGGGGAAGGGAGAGGGATAGGGGTCATGGTGTATGGCACACCTCTTGGGAATGGAACACAATTATTACAGGACTTTACCTAATGGTTGCAGTGTAACCTAATTCTTTGTACCCTCAAGGAATCCCAAACAATAAATAAATAAATATGGGAGGGGAGGGGGGCAGGCCAAGTGGAGGGAGGGTATTTGGCGGGAACTCACCTAATGTGCACCATGCAAGGGTATATTTCAAAACAACTAAGAGTCTATTATAAATGTCTTACCACAAAAATAAGTCAGTGAGGTGATAGTTATGTTAGTTTGATATAAGCATTCCACATTGTGTATCAAATCACCATTGTACCCCATAAATATATATCTACAGTTATGATTTAATAAAAATTAAGTTTAAAAAAATTAGTAGAACAAAGGAGAAAGAAAAGTGTTCTTGTAAAAAAATGCAACTTCACTATGAACTGGTTTCATTCTTGATCATTTGGATAATCCAAATCTGATTATAGAATGTTTATACTTAGAATAATTACATGGGTCCCCAATACTTTCAGGACCACCTTCGACGTGGTCTGGAGGCCTTTACTGGTCTGTCCCTACCCACCTCGGCGGGCTCAGCGCACACTCTGCTCAGCCTTCATCTTTGACATCCAGGGTGCTGACCTTCTTTTAGCTTTTATGATGTGACAATCTCCCACCACCGGGGGTTTGGGGTGCTACTCCCCCTGTTTCTGGAGTGTTCTTTCCTCCCCTGGAAACATTTACTTAATTGACTCTGAATCTGATTTTAGCTCAATCGTTATTCCCCAAGGAAAGTTTTTCCTTGGTGTACAATCTCATGGTAGCATGGACCTTTTTTCATAGTACTCGTCCTGGTGGTGGTTTATATTTGTGTGATTCTTGGATTAATAGCTGCCTCCCCTCCCAGATTATTACCTTCTTTATGCACACCTTTATCTCCACCCCCTGGTATAATTCCAGGTATACGTAAGATATTCAAAAAATATGTGTTGAATGACTGAAAAGTTATGGGGAATATTGGTCAGGGGACCCAAATACCAGTCAGACTGGAGGAGTAAGTTCAGGAGATCTGGTGTGCAGCAAGTGATTTAAGTTAATGACAATGTATTATATACTTGACAATTGCTAAGAGAGTAGATTTTAAATATTTTCATCACAAAAAATAAATAAGTAAGTACATGAGGCGTGCACAATATGAGGGTATTCAGCTTGTCCCTTGGGTGATGGGCTCAATTGCAACTTGGACTTTACCTTGGAAGAGAGAATAATGTAACCTAGAAATTGGTGCCCTCATATGAATTTGAAATAAAAAAATAAATGCATAATCATTTTGTACCTAATAAAAAAGTATATGAGGTAATAGATATGATAATTAGCTTAGTCATTCCACAATGTATGCAATTATCAAAACATCATCTTATATACCATAAATATGCACATATATGCAATATTCATCTGCCAATTAAAAATAAAATAAATTTTAGTAAAAGAAAAATAAAATTAAAAAAAAGATAAAAAGAATAGATAATTAGATGTTACTCTGGTTGGAATCTGAAAATTTTAAATGGCAAAACAACCTTAGAGACCTTTAAACTCAGTACCCTCATTTTAAAAAGGAAATTGAGGCATGGGGAAGTTGAGTCAAGTTTTTAACCTGAAAATCCTGACCTTTAATCTAATGTTCTTTCCATTAAACTCTGTTGTCAGGATTGAATCAAAGTATAATTGTGTATATTAAGTTTATATGTTGATCTAGGCTAACGCTGTGTTAGGAAGGGAGCGATTATTCAAAATATATCTGGTTTTCCAATGTTTCCCCAGCATTCAGAAAAATGTCTGCTCAGTAGACTCAGTTGATGCACTAAAAGCGGGAAGGGGTTGGGAGGAAGGAACCTATGGATGAACCAACTTTCATTGCTAAATCAGATCAGAATTGGAATCAGAGGTGTAAGGGAGTCTATTTTACCATATGTTTTTAAAACAAAGTGTATAAATTTCAATAAAAACTACTTACTACAAGAAACATCAAAGTACTTAACATCTAGTAGGTATCCAGTAATTTTTGTTAAATATGAATCTGAACTATTGCCTTTATGGTAAATGAAAGTAGTTTTTCTTTTAATTTCAGAAGTAAATAGTGAAGACATATATGAAGATGTCTGCAAAGCAAAGGACAACCACACAAAGATAGAGTGAGTTCCTCTTTCTTGGCTACGGAGGCTACTTGCATTTCCCATTTATTTAGTAAAGCCGGGATTTAAGAAGTGACCCTCCATCCCATCCTCATCCTTTACCAAGAGTTCACAGAGTGGCGAATAAGCCATTATGATCAATAGGCTACTATTTGTACAATCATATGCTATAAATATCAAATAGCCTTGCTTTCCCTTTTGAGAAATATTCATTTCCCATAGAAGATTTTGAAATTGTCTTAGGAAACAACTGAGATAAAAGAAGTAAATATCAATGAAATTTGCTGTACTTCTATCATTGTTTTTCCAGGAACAAACCGGTGGTTATGACTTACCTGTGTCTTAGCAAATTAGAAAGGTTGTATCCAGGATTTAGGCTTCATTTAATATGTAGTAATTTGACTTTATTAAGGATAATATTTTTTCAAATGGACATCAGTCATCAAATTTAGTTACTAGGACACATTATGGAAAGGAAAACAGCAATGGTCCCAAACACCAAGTTAAAGGGTCAAAAGGGCAAGAGGACGTCCTGAGCTGGGCACGCTGGGCTGGGGGATGCAGGTAACTCACTCCTCCTCCAAAAAACCCACACAGATATTTGTAAGAATTTTAGTCGCCAATGGGGCAATCGATATATCACTCCTGTTAAATTATTCCGTAAATTAAAAATCAGTGATGTGAATTTCAGTAGCCAAGAATTATTATGCTTTTCTAGTGTAGTTGGTAAACTATACTTCTTGAGTTATCTTCTCCTCTGAAAGGAAGACATTGCTCCAAAAATTCTGCAAAATAGAGACTATTCGGGGTATTAGAAAGTTTACGCTGAAAGATAATTTGGTGTGCTACTTCATACTGAACCTAAACAGAGAAGAAAAGCATGGAAGTTGCTAAGGCATCTTCTTGCCCTTGCTCATGTGTGATGAGTTTTAGAAAGGAGACTGAGGCCTCTGGTCCTTTTTAGGTTAACAGGCTTCCATCTCTCTCAAACACCGTGTTATTTATATCCTCTGATTCCTCTCTCTTAGTTTAGATGGAAAAGCAGCATTGAAAAGACTGCAGAAATTCTTCAAGAAAGAAATGGATAGATTTAAAATGAAGAAAACCAAGTCAAAAGAAAATATAAGGTAAAAAGATCCCTTTTCATCTTTCTTTCCAGGAAGGATTAACAGTGCTAGCCTGGTAGACACATAGGTTGATGTTCTCCATCCAGTTCTTAGAAACAGCAAAGGGGATATCGGAAACTAAAACCAAGAGCCCCTGACGTTCGAGTGAGCCTCACCCACAGGCACTAACTATTGAGAAGGTGGAGTGTCCCTTTGAAAAGTTTGAAAAGGTTTTAAACAAGGCTGGAGGAGAAAGTCTCAAGCCAAGTCCAGAAAGGAAGCTTTTCTCACCATCTTTGGCATCTATTCCTGTTGTTACCACTGAGCACTTCGTTTTTAGTTATGTCCTTTATGCTTTTTTGGCTCTGCCAGTTCCAATGGCTTTTATTTGCCTATACTTCATGTTTGATTTGTTCCCCTTGAGAGCAGAATGTGTGGAGAAGGGAGATGAACTGTTCAACCAAATGGTTCACATTGCCCAAGCCTCAGACCTCTAAGATAACCTCATCTAGGCTAACTGTCAGCCTGGGAGCGGGGAGCACCAAATCACCAGCAATAGAGAGAGATGGGCTGGGTGGGGGGCTGGGCTGTAGCTTCCCCTTGCAGTTCTGCCCTTTATTCACTGTGCAGCTGTGAGCAGATCACTTCCTCTTCATACCCACAGGGCCCCAGGTCCCTCCTGCATACAGTGGAAGACCTTTCTCTGACAGATAAGAGATATACAGGCGCTTCTCGACTTATGATGGAGTTAGGCCTTGATAAACCCATTGCAAAGTTTAAAATATCTTATGTCAAAAATGCACTTAAGGCAATTAGCCTACTGAACATCACTGCTTAACCTAGCCTACCTTAAATGCACTCAGAACACTTACATGAGTCTACACATGGGCAAAATTATCTAACACAAAGCCTATTTTATAATAAAGTCTTGAATATATCATGCAATGCATTTAACACTGTACTGGACGTTAGAATGGTTGTACGGATACTCAAAGTATGCTTTCTACTGAATGCATATTGCTTTTGCAACATTGTGTAGTGGAAAAATCAAAAGCGGAACCATCGTAAGTGAGGGAGCATCTGGATAAACAAAAGATAAAAGAAGACCAAGATACACATCTTTATTTTGTGAGGACAAGAGCAGCAAGACAATTTACCCAGGGTCATTACCTATATTGAGATGGAACTATGTTATTCTACCCTAACAGTCTTTTCAATTATAAAGCTTCACAGTTTTATGATGTTAAGTCCAATTGTGTGTTGGATCTTGAACTACCAAGAGATGCCAACAGAATGTGGAATTTATAAGTTGTCGTCTGGACTATGTAAGAAAAGGGTTTTTACCTTCTATGGTGAGCAGCACTCTCTATACAGAAGCAAACCCTGATCTTAGCGAGTTAGATGTTTTCTAACAGAAAATTATTGGCATGGTAATCTGTAGTCCTTTGAAGACTTGATCCAGATGAGAATGCTCTTTTATAACGCAATTGATTTTCTTTTCTTAAAACTACCCAGTGACTCCATACAACTTTTAGGACAAATACTGAATCCCCTTCCATGCTTCATGGTGCCCCCACACTACTCCGGGTCCTTCTTTCTCTAAAATGTGCTCTCACCACCCACTACGCTTCCCCGCAGATCTTAGACCCTGCCATGGTGTCTTGTGCTTCCTTGCTTTGAACATGACATTCCTTTGGTCTGGGATGCACCTGCCTTTCCCTAACCTTCTTTGATCATCAAAATTCTAGTTTTCCACCAAAATTTGGTCGAATGTTGCCCCTTCTGAGACATTGCCCCGGAACACCTCTACACAAACCTGGATTATCTGTCTCTCCTCTATGTTTCCATATCACTCTGTGCACTACCTTTGGCATCTATTAACACCACCGAGAAACCCTTCTTCTTGGAGTCAGAGGCTGTCAGGGTAAAAAGGGGAATCTGGAGTCATCAACCTGTTACTTCAGATGTATCCGTGATTTCTTCAGAACATGGCTTTTCTCCTTAACCCTTTTGTATCTTTTGTCAATCAGCAGTGCATTTTCCACTTCAATGCCTGATTTGGGTAAGTGACACTTGTTTATTTCTAACCAAAAGTACTCAGCATGGGGATATTCAGGGCCAGGGAAAAAGAAGTGGTAATCCTTCCTACATGTGCACATTTAGTGAAAAATTGGTCCATCAAATTCAGAGAAGCTATTCGTGGGTCAATGGGCACTTGGGCTTCTTCCATGACTTAGCACTTATGAACTGGGCTGCAATAATAAATTGTGGTACATGTATACCATGGAATATTATGCAGCCTTAAAGAAAGATGGAGACTTTACCTCTTTCATGGATGGAGCTGGAGCATATTCTTTTCAGCAAAGTATCTCAAGAATGGAAGAAAAAGTATCCAATGTACTCAGCCCTACTATGAAGCTAATTTATAGCTTTCATATGAAAGCTATAACCCAACTATAGCACAAGAATATGGGGAAATGGGCAAGGGAGGGGAGGGGGGAGGTTGGGGTGAAGGGAGGGTAATTGGTGGGGCCACACCTACAGTGCATCTTAGAAAGTACAGGTGAAACTTACTAAATGCAGAATACAAATGTCTTCATACAATAACTAAGAAAATGCCATGAAGGCTATGTTAAACAGTTTGATGAAAATAGTTCAGATTGTATATGAAACCAGCACATTGTATCCCTTGCTTGCACTAATGTACACAGCTATGATTTAATAATAAAAAAAAAAAAGAAACAACAACAAAAATAAAATAAAATAGAAAAAAAATCAGAGAAGCTATTTTACACAACAGTACTTCTCACTGTGGGGATGATAAATAACATTTCTTAAGTACCTACTATAATACCATACCCTGGAGTAATTGCTTTCTTCTTAAAATCCCAGAGAAATAAATGCTATTCCTTTTTAGGAAGGCTCTCAGACCCACATCCATACCTGAGTAATCTAGGATTTGTGATCAAGTCTCTCTGACTGTTACAAAACTCACACATTTTTTGTTTCACTGCACAGCCTCTTGAAGGATTTGATAGTCTAATTAAGATACACTAAATTAGACAGGATCATGTTGCAGCCTGTATGCTAACTGAACCAAGAATGGGCCTTTGAAATATTGTTTACTTTTTCATTGAAATAATAGTGCATCTCTTAGCAGAGTGCCTGACACATAGTAGGCTCTCAGTACATGCTTGGTGCATTGAATTTGTCAAAAAAAGAGGCCGTGTGATTTTGTTGTTCATGGTTTCTTTTTCATGTGCTGCAGCCATGTGGCTACTTTGATATCACTCTGACTTGTCCATTCATTTGTGTATTATATTCCACAAATATGAGTTTGCTGAACTAAATGACAAATGAAGATTATATATACCTGTAAAAAATCAAAGGTCTCCCAACATATTCTTGGTCTGTGTTTTAAAAAAAAAAAGAGCTGACTTGGAATGAACATGGATTTATCCTCACCCAAACGTAAAGATATTGAAGCAGCAATCCCTAGTCTTTTGGGCACCAGGGCCTGGTTTCATGGATCATCTTTCCACACAGGGGATGGGGGAAGGTGGGAGGTGGATGGACCAGGAGGTGCTCAGGAAAGGATGTTGTGAGGCCCGGTTCCTAACAGGACATGGATGGGTACTGCGGGTTGAAGACCACAGTATTTTAAAAAAATGATTAAAGCAATAAATAATTATGAATAAATGAATATGAAACCTGAATAATTATGCCAGATAGTCTCAAACATATTCAAATAGAGAATCACCTGAAAATCCGTGTACAGTGCCAAGGAATGCGAGTATCCTACGCTGAAAATATCTAATCACGATTATGCACTAAGATTAAGGTGATGCAAGATTATTTTAAAGACGCAGTTGCTTTCATAGAAGTACTGAGTACGTTGGGTGCTTTTTCTTCCATACTTGAGATAATTTATTCAGGAGACTTTCTTATGAAAGACAGAACACAACTATAGCCCAGGAGGAAGGAGAGAAATGGAGTGGGAAGGGAGGGGAGGGGGGAGGTTTGAGAGAGGGAGGGTAAAAGGCGGGACCACACCTATGGAGCATATTGCAAAGGTACAAGTCAAATCTGTCGAGTCTTAACAATCAATTTACTTAATAATCAAGTAAATGAGGTGAAAGCTATGTTGACTGGTTTGATGTAACCACGTCAGATTGTATAAAAAAAATCAACACACTGTACCCCACAAATGCATAAATGTATTCATGATCTATGTGTATTTGACTTAATAAAAAAATAAATAAATAAACTGGAGATTTTTGAGGTTACCCCAACAGTAAAAAAAATAATAATAATAATAAAATAAAGATGCAGTTGCCAAATGAAAATCATGAAAGAAAAAAAACAACGTTAAAATTCTATTATGCTGTTTTCGCTCGAGGAATTAAGAAAAGCCCTCTCACTATTCTAGAAGTGTAACATCTTGGTGCAGTTCCAAAAGATGGGAACCTTTCGATAACTCATAGTCTCCTGAAACTCTGCATGAAACTGGTATAAACAGACACATGTGTATATGTGTTTGAGATACAAAGATATATCACTATTTTCTTAATCCCCCAATTAAATGTCTTCCCAAATGGTGCTTCTTTTTATTCTCTGATCAGATTTTGATAAAAGAGGCTTGAGAATGTAATCTGGAAAATTAGATAATTTTATATAATTTGGAAAGTTAGAGATTATGTAAACCGTGACTAATAATGAACAGTTTTGATCCTCTCTTGACCCTAGAACTTAGGTCTCAGGAAGTTATTGTCTATGATGATGTGGGCCTGACTGCTAAAGAATCAAGGTAAGTCAACTTACCTCATGGTCCTCCCTGATGATAGCCAACTCATTTTGTGATGCTTTGGTGAGACAGCCATCTCTTTAGGTTCTTGGTTAGAGATTGGATGAAAGGTTGACTTGAGATATCCCCTTACTAAGAAGAGACAACAATTCATTAACATATAAATGATCCAACAGTGGTAGGGAAGGTCATTAATAACTCCTGTGTTAAATCCAGCAGGTACTTTTAAGTCCTTATCTTACTACGCTTCTCTATACTATCTTAAACTGTTGACTATGCCATGCTCCAAAGGAAAAAAAACACTAACTCTTCCCTAGGTTTCCATAATTTCTTATTCCTCATCTCTATCTGCTCCTCCTAAGCGGTGTTGTGTCTAAGATGTCATTCTAACTCTTCCACTTGTTTCTTAAATATCCTCAAATTTCCTAAATCAGTTATCTTCTGTTTTCCATTTATATGCTCACCCATACCTAGGACTTAATCACTGTTGTGATAATTTCAAAATTGACATTTTGAGGTCAGATTTCTCTCCTGACTTCTCATAATCCTGCTGGATAACTCTATCTGAAACTTGGAGTGTCAATAATAACGTACGATGTCACCTCTCTCCATCCAAATCCAATCCCTTTCTTCTAATCTCTACATTAGTCTCTGTTTCAGTAACACACAGTTGTCCAAACCAAAACCCTGGATTTTATCCCTGACTCGTGTTCCTCTCACGGCCTCCCCTCCCTACTGCTCTCAAACCCTTCCCACTTCTTGGTCCCCATGGCACAGCCACAATTCAGCCCTTCCCTGTTTCTCAACAATATTACTGTAACAACTCCATGAATAGCCATCTTACCTCCATTTCAGTTTATTCTCTAAAGTTTCTAAAGTACAAATGTGATCATGTCAAAAAAACCAGCACCCAGATGCTTTAGTGATTATCATTCTCAGAGCTCAATCCAAGCTACTTAGGAAGAATACATTGATTTTTCCAGCTCCTGGCAACAACCTCTTAGCCTAGCTTGCACTTCCCACTCACACACCATTCCTATGCTCCAGCAATACTATACGACTTGGCTTCTTAACTTGAAAAGGCATCCAGAATTTCCAGACTGTCACACAGGTTCCAACTTCATTAATATATTCAATATATATATATATTTTGCAGTGTTTGGCTGGGGCTGGGTTTGAACCCACCACCTCCGGCATATGGGGCCGGCGCCCTACTCCTTTGAGCCACAGGCGCCATCCTCAACAAATATCTTTTTGAGCATGAACTATGTGCCAGGCACTGTGCTAGATGCTGGCTATAAAGTAGTGAAGAAAAGATATATAATTTCTACTGTTATTAGACATGCAAATAATAAATGAAAAACCAAGTCTATAATTACGCACTGGGATTTGGTTGCTTTGAAACAGGATTATTTTAAAAGAGAACAGATACAGAGTAAGTCCTCATAGAGGGTTGATACTCATTTTAGAGTACATAGTTGGGGAAGCTTCTCCAAGGAGATGAGAATTTAAGAACAAAACAATGATTCTTTCTACCTGTAATAAACTTTGTCATACATTTTGTCTGTATGTCCCCTCATTATTCAATACTAGATTCAGATTTTACTTTCCCCAGGAAGCCCTCTCTAACAATATCTATTAAAGTTAGGTATCCCCTTTTTACCATAACTATTTTTTTGTAGTTGTAATGTTCTATTTTTAAAAAATAATTATGTCATAGTTTTATTTGAGGGGAGATTTATATTTGAATCCATTCTTCATTGTTTATTATTACATAATATTTATACATATTTATGGGATCCATGTGATATTTTGAAACATGTATGATGTGCAATGATAAATAAAGGGTTTTAGGGTAACTGTCACCTCAAATATTTATCATTTCTTTGTATTCGGTACACTTCAAATCTTCTGGCTATTTTGAAATACACAATACTATATTGTCAGCTATAGTCACCTTACTGTGCCATAGAATACTAGAATTTATTTCGTCTACCTACCTGTTAGGTTTGTATCTATTAATCAACATCTCTTCATTATACCTACACATATATTCTTCCTGGCTTCTGATAACTGCCATACAAACATTAGGCTATCTTTTTCTATTTCTGTAAAGAATGTGGTTGGTATTTTGATAGGGATTTCATTGAGTTTATAGATTGCTTTGTGTAGTATGAACAGTTTAACAATACTAATTCTTCTGATCCATGAACATGGAATGTCTTTCCATTTGTTACATCCCCATCAATTTCTTTCATTAGTGTTTTATAATTTTCCTTGTAAGGGTCTTTCTCTTTGGTTAAATTTATTCTTATGTACTTCTTATATTTATTGTAAATGAAATTGTTTCCTTGATTTCTTTTTCATCTAGTTCATTCTTGGTGTATAGAAATGCTATGACTTACGTATGTTGATTTTGTATCCTGCACTGTTACTGAATTTATCAGTTCTTACAGTTTTTTTGACAAGTCTTAAGGTTTTACTAGATACAAGATTATGCCATCTGCAAAGAGGAACAACTTGACTTGTTCTTTTATAATTTATATGCCTTTCCTTCTCTTGCCTGATTGCTCTTGACAGGCCTTAGGGTACTATGTTGAATAGGCATGATGAAAGTGGACACCCTTGTCTTGTTCAGTTCTTAAAGAAAAGGTATGTAGCTTTGCCCCAGAATGACGTTAGCTGTGGGTTTGTGATATATGGCCTTAATTATGTTGAGGTATGTTCTTCTATGTCTAATATGTTGAGAGTCCCCCCACCCCCAGGCAAATTGACGTGTACCAGCTCCCTCTCCAGTGGGGATGAGTTTTTTTTTTTTTTATCATAACGGGGTGTCGAGTTTTATCAAATGCTGTTTCTGCTTCAATTGAGATTATTATATAGTTTTTCTCCTTCATTCAGTTGATGTGATGTGTTATTTATTGATTTACACATGTTGAATCCATTTTTGCATCTGTGGGATAAATCTCACTTGGCCATGGTATGTTATACTTTGGAGTGCTGTTGGATTTGGTGTGCTTGTGCTCCATTGAAGATTTCTGCATCTGTGTTGATCTGGAAAATTGGCATGTACTTTTTGGGGTGTGTCTTTGTCCGCTTTTGATATCAGGATAATGCTGGCCTCATAGAATTAGGAAGAATTCCCTCCTCTTCAACCTTTTGGAATAGTTTGAGAATTGGTGAGAATTTTTCTTTCTAAGTTTGGTAGATTTCATCAGTAAAGCCACCTGATCCTGAGCTTTTCTTTATTGGGAGACTTTATATTTCTTTATATTTAATCTTGTTATTCATTAGTGGTTTGTTCAAGTTCCCTATTTCTTCCTGGTTCAACCTAGGTAGGTTGCATGTGTCCAGAAATTAATCCATTTCCTCTAAGTTTTCTAATTTGTTAGCATATAGTTGTGCATAATAGTCTCTGAGAACCCTTTTTATTTGGAAAAAATTATTCAACGATTAGTTGAAAGTAACCAATTCAACGATTTGGTTACTTTAATAGTCTCTCTGTGCATAATAGTCTGATACCCTTGGTATGAGTTGTGATGTCTCCTTTTACGTTATTTTATTTGAATCTTCTCTCTTTTGGGGAGATTAGACTACCAGTTTATCACTTTTATCTTATAAAAAAATCAACTTTTCACTTTGTTGATCTTTTGTATTTTTTTCTTAGTCTCTATCCATTTAGTTCTATGATCTGTATTGTTTCCATCTACTAATTAGGCTTTGATTTATTCTTTTCTAGTTCCTTGAGTATATCATAAGGTTGTTTATTTGAAATATTTCTACCATTCTGATGTAGGTGTTTATTGCTATACACTTTCCTCTTAGCGATGCTTTTGCTATATCACATACATTTTGGTATGTTGTGTTTCAGTTTTCATTTGCTTCAGGAAAATTTTCTTTCCTAATTTCTTTATTGATCCAATGGTCATTCAGGAACATGTTTAATTTCCACGTTTTTGTGTAGTTTCCAAAGTTCATCTTATTACTGATTTCTAGCTTTATTCCATTGAGGTTTGAGAAGATATTTGATATGATTTTGATTTTCTAAAGTTTGTCGAGCATTGTTTAATGGCCTAATATAGTCTCTATCCTGGAGAATGTTCCAAGTGCTGGTGTGAAGAATGTATACTCTACAGCTCTTGGATAAAGTTTTCTATAAATGTCTGTTAGGCCATTTTATCCAAAGTGCAATTTAAATCCAATATTTCTTTGCTATTTTCTGTCTAGAATAATCTGTCCAATGGTGAATGTGGGGTAAAATACCCAGGTATTATTGTATTAGGGTCTATGTCTCCGTATTAGATCAAATGTTTGCTTTAATATCTAGGTGCTCTGATGTTGAGTGCATATATATTTAGAATTGTTAGATACTCTTGCTGAATTGATTCCTTTGTCATTATACAAAGAAAGACCTTCTTTGTTCCTTTTTATTGTTTTGAATTAAAGTGTGTTTTACCTTATATAAGTATAGCTACTCTGGCTTGCTTTTGGTTACCATTCACATGGAGTATCTTTTTCCAATCCTGTCACTTTCAGCCTATATGTGTCTTTTTTTTCTTTTTTTTAAAGACACATTTATTCAGTGTCATGATCAGACTATTACATTTAGCAATCAACAGCATGAGTGCAAAAAAGAAATCTACATTAAAACCCTTTGTTGGAATGCTTTATACTTTCCACAGAACAGAAACTAAAATAACCTGTTATATAATTAGTCCCAAATACAGTGCTCGAGTTTTTTGTCCATACACATGAGTATTGTCTAAAGCATGTCTTCTTTGTAGCAGCTAGGCCCTGCCACCACTGTGCTTGGCTGAGTTCACAAATCTGTTGTAACCTGTAGCTTCCCTGCCACTTCTCTGGCTCTCCTCTCCTGCTAAGCTTTGTTTCCTGGGAATAATTAAAACCTTCTGCCACTGCCATAGCTACTGCTGCTACTGGAACCACCATAGCCACCTTGGTTTTGTGGTTTGGCAAAGTATTGGCCACCACCA
>CAUYRH010035902.1:0-31714 GCA_963574655.1 Perodicticus potto
TGTGGCGGGCGCCTGTAGTCCCAGCTACTTGGGAGGCAGAGGCAGGAGACTCGCTTGAGCCCAGGAATTGGAGGTTGCTGTGAGCTGTGATGCCACAGCACTCTATCCAAGGTGACAGCTTGAGGCTCTGTCTCAAAAAAACAAAAAATACAAAACAAAACAAAAAAATCATCCTGGTAACATTCATAGGCTTCACCAGACTGCCAAAGGAGTCCATGGCACAAAACAATTAGAGACCACAGTGTTAGGGGGTTGCCCTAATAGTATGGTCAAAGATGAGTCACCGCACACTTATAATCCCACACTAGGGGGTACAGAAAGAGAAGTTAAGTGATGCAAAACTTGACCCTATTATTCCACTCACTCCCTATTTGTGAGAACTTAGTCACATGGCCACACAGATCTCACTGCAAGGAAAACAGGGGATAATGTCTCTAACATTAGAATCATTTACAAAAACTATTCCAGGAAGAAAGAGAGGAAGGGAGGAGGGGAAGGAAGGAGGGAAAGATGAATTTTGAGGTGTAACTGAGAGTTGGGGTTTTCTTATCTGTAAAAGTAGAGTAGTTGCTTTTCATTTTCTGTCCAGTTAACATCTTTTTTCAAAGGAAGTCTTGTTATAGAGATGAAAGCAGGGAGTCTTGGTTACTTGGGGTGGGAGACCCAGAGTCCTGCAAGCATGGCCTTCCCTTCCTGACCATTTCTGTAAGTGGGTTCCCTGAGGCACCTCCCAGCAATTCCCAGCCAAGAAGTTTGCCACCCCAGGTCTAGGCAGCCTCTGAGGCCCCTTCCAGTCCTGTCTACTCCTGATGACCCTGCAATACGGATCCTCCCAAAACAGTGAAACCCATCTCTGTGGGTGAAGGTGAAGGGGCAGGGAAAAGTCCTTTTTGAAGAAAAAGTAGAATTGAAGCCAGGCATGGTGGCTCATGCCTCTAATCCTAGCACTCTGGGAGGCCGAGGTGGGTGGATTGCTTAAGCTCAGGAGTTCTAGACCAATCTGAGCAAGAGTGAGACCCTGTGTCTACTAAAAATAGAAAAACTAGCTGGGTGTCATGACATAGTCCCAGCTACTAAGGAGGCTGAGGCCAGAGGATTGCTTGAGCCCAAGAGTTTGAGGTTGCTGTGAGCTATGATGCCATCGCACTCTATAGGGGCAACAAAATGAAACTACCTCAAAAAAAAGAAAAATAGAATTGAGAGTGACCCAAGAGTGAGGTAGAAAGTGGCATTCTGGCAGGTGTAAAGCTGGGGGTGGGATGCCGAGACCCTTGCATGACAGATAAGGTCTGATGCGGTGCTGAGGTGGACAGGAATGAACCCTGGAGAGGTCTGGTGGGGCCAAGAAAACCCCATCAAAAGCCTCGTCTCAAAGGCCTTCTTAAGGGAGGCAGCTCCAAAAACAGAATTTCTTTCTGGAGCCTTCTTTAGTTACCTGGAAAACTTGGAATGTTCATCATTTGGGGGGAAATTCTCATTTTTTTTCTCCACTATTATTGGCTAAGCTCCTACTTTATACCAAGTACTGGGAGAAACTTAATTCTGGTGAGGAGAGATAGTCAGCATACAAAGAAAAATACAGTCAATCTATGAATCAACAAGCAATAATGGCCTTGCTACTGACATCACAATCTAACAACAATAAGCATCAGATAGAAGCTAAAAATCCCAGATAACACAATAATCTATAAACACTACTTTTAGTTATTTTTTTACGGTAGAAATATGCTTTATTGGTAACAAAAGAAAACATAAGAGGAGAGGATAGGGCAGCTCCCGCTCATGGGGTGACATCCCCAGACTGTGTCACCACCCTCCAATAGTAAATACTACTTTTAAAAGGCAGAATTTTAGAGACAGTCAGACTTATTTCAAATCTTGACTCTACCACTACCAGCTATATAACCTTGTGCACCAAACCTGCTGACCATGTTTTCTCATCTATAAAATGTTGCCACCTGATAAATTTCCTGTGCCTACTCAATGAGAGAATGCATATAAGCATCTAGTATAGAATCTGGCCTATAGTAAATATACAGCCAATGCTTTTGTTTTACTATTATAATTATAACTAAAGCTAGCAATCCTGTCTAAACAAAATTGTGTATATTTAATTCAGAACCGTCAAAGATTTCAATTGTGACTACTCTGTATATGGTTATAAACACATATGTTTTCATGGATATAGATTAGTAACCTGTATGAGCAGCTTTGGACACAAATAAGGACCCTTTTATTGTATGTTTCGAAATAAGTAAATGAGCAATTACTGCCCACAGTGACAGAAAATCCAGCACTTCCCTCTGGAGATGTACTTTTGCTTTACCTGTAACTGCTCACGGCTTATATGAAAGAATTCAGTCCAGGATGCAAATACCTGCTAGAGAGCTGCCAAGCATGATCAATGGTGTGTTCTTACTGCTTCCAATGGAGCCTCATAGGGGTGCTGCTAGTCACTATTCCTGCACTGCCCTGTGGATGCTTGGCCAAGGTTGTAACAAATCTATACTAACAGTATGGCTGACAGTAATGGGCATTATAAGAGACCACAGATTCGAAATCTTGGACTCTGCTCCAAGGCTGCTTCTCTTTCTGTTCATTCTCTCTTAAGTTCAGCTGTTGTTTTTGCAGGACAACCTTTATGCTAGGGAAGCTGGGTAGGGAGGGGTTTCCAACCACAGCCTTTCCTACAGCTCCAGGCCCAAGTGATGGGATGGGTCACCTGTCTCTTCCTTTTCTCCTGCTCAATTCCCTTAAGTTGTATGCACTGGCTTCCTCCTCCCTAGCCACAAACAGGCATGCTAGGAAGTATTAGGAAGCAGACTGATTAAGCAACAAAATATTTTATTATATGCTTTCTCCCAAGGCAATTGGTACCTTTGTGCAAGCCACTTTGTGGCTTTTGATATTTGCATGTAAAGAATATACATCCCCCGCAAGGCAACTTTCTGCTTAGAAGCAACTGATATTCTCTCAGATGATAATAATAATAATAATGAAATGGCTAATACCTATTGAGCATTATGTGCCAAGCTCTCTGTTACCTCACTCCAACCTGTGAGATAGGTTCTATTATTGACTCTATTCTACAGATGAGACAATGTGGCTTTATCATTTGTCCCACATCACACACACCTGACTTATTTGCCTGACCCTCCTATACATATGGGCTGTCCATGTAGTATCCCACCCAGAGAAGGTAAGTAGTGAAATTATTCTACTTTTTTGGTCTTGTTACTGCATTAATTCTTTCTGTTACTCATAATTAATTATGATTAGAAAATACTAGATTAAACAAATGGCAACTAGTTAGTAGAAATGATATGGAGCAAAAGTTGGAGACTAGGTTCTAGTCTCAAGTCCACCAATATTTTGATGTATAAAATAGGAAAAATCATATCACTTCCGAGCCTCAGTTTCCCCATCTGCAAAATGACAAGTGGACTAAATACCGTTTAGGTCACTTTTTTTTTTAATGTCCTTCCAATGAATTAGATCACTTCTAACTCTAAAATTCTGTACTCCTGTAAAACAATCACACTTTAAATCCTGAATCAATGAGGCGTGACAATGTATATGTGCACCCATGCATAAAACACTGCAGGAGTAACCATTTGGCTAAGCCATCCATTTGTTCATTCCTTCCAGACGGCTTGAAGAGAACCTCTCAGAAAAGATTAGTAGTTTGAAGCAAATGTCTGTGAAATCCCCGGGAGAACCAGATGCACTTAATCCAGGGCTGGTTATTGGATCACTTCTGATTCATCTCTCTTGTCTGGTCTTAATTTGCTTGTTAATAGCTTGTCCTCTTTCTTTCCTGCTTCCTGCTATTGTCCACTCCTTGTTCCTTTCAGGAATTGTGAACACAAAATGTCAATCTTCTCTTTTGAGAGATAGTTCTGCCTGGTGGCAGCTCCTTGTCCCCTTCTTCCCTGAGCACTGCTAGGTACCCTGGCCACCCCCACTCTCCCAGCTTCAAGACACATGCATTGTAGAAAGCATAGCAGACTGCAACAGCTGCAATTTTTATCATCTCCCCAGAAGCCAAACATTGCAGTATTTTAGTGGAAGTTGGAAATTCAGTGGGGTGGTACCTTCATTGATTTCCTGTCCCAACACAAAAGCCAGTCAGTCTCTCTGTAACATGACTTTTCCACTGTCATACAAAAAATACAAAAGGAAAAAAAGAAAAAAAAGAAAACTAATGCATTTGAGTTTTAAAAACTTGTAAAAATTAGCGTTGATAAATAAGTGAGTAAATAGGGAGTCGCAAATGCTGCCGCTCAGCTCAGCATATGAACAGTGATGATCTTTCTGGAAGACAATTTGAAACTATGAATCAAAAGTTTAAAAACCTGCAAGCTTGGGGGCGGTGCCTGTGAGTAGGGTGCCGGCCCCATAGGTCCCATATACTGAACAAATGGTGGGTTCAAACCCAGCCCCCACCAAACTGCAACAAAAAAATAGCCAGGTGTTGTGGTGGGCGCCTGTAGTCCCAGCTGCTCAGGAGGCTGAGGCAAGAGAATCACCTAAGCCCAAGAGCTGGAGGATGCTGTGAGCTGTGACACCACAGCCCTCTACCGAGGGCAACAAAGTGACACTCTGTCTCCAAACAAAAAAGAAAGCTTTTGTTTGAACATTTCCTATTAGAAAACTGAATGTGAAGAAATAGTCACGGGAAGGTGATATTTAGATACAAGACTATTCAGCACAGCATGTTTGTAATTTTAAAATGTTGGACACAGATGGATTTCCAAGAACAGGAGATTCAATAAATAAATGGTAATATATCTATATAAGGGACTACTCTTCACTTATTACAAATTGTGTCACAGAACATTTAATTACATGAGAAAATGTTCATGAGTTCTATCGGTATTAGATACTTCCTTCAATGTAGAAAAATATGAACATTGGTTAGATTTTCTTTTGTGTTGCAATTTAGATGCATGTGTGGGAGTGGGCTGCAGCATTAGGGCAAGAATAAGGTTACAAAACAGTTTATGTAGGGCAACCCATAAAACCTGTGTGAATGTGTGTTACTTTTTTAAAAAAGAGAATATATACCAAAATATTAATAATATTTATTTCTGCATGGTGTAATACTATGTGTTTTTTGGCTTATAAAATTTAACATTATTAAATAGGAAAGATATTTACATGTGCACATATAATATTTTACAAAACAAAACATACATAATAATTCTTTGTGTCCCAGGGCAGTAGGCAAGTGAAGGGCAGGCCGGCAGGCCAGTTGTAAGTCTCCTCTTTCCTGGGGGAACAAAGCGGTTGTTTTCTTCTGGCTAGTCTGGCTATTCAACTCCTGCACTTTATCTCCTCATCCTTCTAGTGGGCAGTCCTATTGGTCATTGCAGCAGACACCCCAAACTCTCCAGTAAACTTCCCCTCCCTGGTATGCCGAGAGAGCTATGTATATGTATCTTTCCTAAGTGTTCAGTGGAATCATGGGAGTAGCTTGGAAGGGAAATACCTCGGAAATTGACAAAAGCTGCTATCAGGGCTTTTTTCCTCTGTAGATCCAATTATTAAAATTTTATTTTTTCTTTCTTTCTTTCTTTCTTTATTTTTAGAGACAGAGTTAACAGTGCTTGGCTCCATCGACTCTTCACAGGTTCCTGCTATGGCAGCCACTGTTGACCTAGTGCCCTGAAGTTTCCACACTCCCTATCACCTCCAGAGCTGCACACAGGTCAGCTCTCTCTGCTTGGGATGTGTCATACTCTAGGCAACATCAGCGTCACTGGGGACTTGTTAGAAATGCACATTCTTAGGCTCCACATTGGAGCTACTGTATTAGAGACTCTGGGGTAGGGTCCAGCAATCTGGGTTGTAACAGGCCCTGCAGGTGCACTGCACAGGTCATTCCTGGGACCCCAGACAGGACCATTCATACCCAGAGGAAGATCAGCCTCACTCTAAACTATTTCTCTCTAGATCTGGCTTTGCCAAACAAAGAGTTCTCAAACTTATGTCTGGCTCCCAGACAGTAAAATTTTTACACGAATCTGTAAAACTCTATCTCCTCCCATTCTCCACGTTTCCGTGGGGGAGATGGTGTTTAAGATTATTAAAGCTGCCCAGAGAAGTGGCTCATGCCTATTATCCTAGCACTTTCGGAGGCGAAGGTGGGTAGATTACTAGAGCTCACAAGTTCAAGGCTAGCCTGAGCAAGATCAAGACCTCGTCTCTAAAAAACTAGCTGGGCATGGTGGTGGGTGCCAGTAGTCCCAGCTATTTGGAAGGCTGAGGCAAGAGGATATCTTGAGCCCAGGAGTTTGAAGTTGCTGTGAGCTATGACACCACAGTGCTCTATCCGGGGTGATAAAGTGAGACTCTGTCTCAAAAAAAAAAAAGAAAATCATTAAAGCCCTACATCCTGAAAAGATGCTGCAGCCACTCCCACACATGCATCTACAGTGACACTAAAGAAAGTCTAGCCAATGTTCACATTTTTCTACATTGAAGGAAGTATCAAATACCAAAATTTTAGTAATTCTCTTCCTCTTTTATTTTCATCCTTTTGTGTTATTTTCCTAAATAAACACTTGACATGTCTGCTTCTTGGATATGCTCAAGCTAGCGTGACCTGCCACCAAGAAGTGGCATACATTTTCATTCAGAGTCTCCCAAGCAAAGCTGGCAGCTCAGGTCCCCCAGATACTGCCTTTCTGCATAGTCCAAGGAGGAGGTAAGGACAGAGGGTCTGTTTTGATATCAGTCACTTGTCTCAGGCAGTGGTTGAGGAGCTACAGGGCCAAACTGCTAATTCTGGTCTTGATCTGACATGCCGCAGGATGGGACTTTGGGATATGCATTTGACCAATGTTCTGGATGGGAGGACACCACAAAACAAACCTAGCCCCTTGCCAATCAGGACACAGGCATTTTCTTCCTCTTTTTTCCTTCCAAAGCTTGGGTACAGCTGGATCATCTTGGGATCTAATAGTTTCCCAGCAGTCACCTCCTAACTGTGTGACAGTGAGGAATCCCTTACCTCTTATTTCAAAGGCAGTCAGCTTTCTATCAGCACTGATAGAAGAGAGCAATCACATAAATAACTTGCATAAAAATAAAATCACTTACACTTGGCTCTGCCATGCACAGCATGTTTCAGGAACAGCAGATTTGCTCTAATTTGCTTTGGCTGCAATTAATATTAAAATGAGGTGGCAGGGAGCAGGGACAGAGCCTGGCTTTAATGATTTGTCACAAGCAGAAAACTGAGAGCAGTCAGCAACTGGAATCGAGCCCTGTGACTGGGAAGGGCTGGCTCAGCTGAAGTGAGGCATTAACGTCCTGCCCCACCCTCCCGACCCAGGACCATGGCATCATCCTTTTCAAGCCGTTCTCAGTGAAATCTCTGCTCTGCATTTGCCTGGGTGCAAAGGAGAAACTAGAACTTGCAGAGGGGCAACTTGACAGCACAATCGCAGCAGCACTCAAGTAGTGAGAACTGCTCAGGCCCAGGCAGCACAGCCAAGGGTAAAACTTTGTAGATTTGGGCCCATTGACCCTACTCTCCACAGCTAAAAAAAAAAAAAAAAAAAAAACAAAAGCAGCACAGAAGTAAAGGAGAAATACATTACTTTGAGATAAGTGGATTTGTTTGTTTTTTCGTTTGTTTTTGCTGTGATTTGTTTTTAAAAAGAAAATTATCTCCACATTTCAGCACAGACCCTCCTATTACTTGAGTGTTTCGTCTGGCAACTAGCCCTCACCCTAAAGATGTCTAGGGACCTTGCCACGAATCACCTCATTAACATAAATTCAGGTATGGCTGAAAGGGATTCATTATAAACAGCAAAAGATGCTCCCTGCTCCTGTCACTCAAGGAGATTCCAATAGTTTTAGGAATCTCTGTGCCAGAAATGGGGCAAAGACCAAACACATTTTTTATTCTGACACTTGGCTCCCCCCAACTCACTTGGTGGTTTCCCCTGGGCATCTGTCTTTACAAAGTCACATAATGTCTTTACAAAGTCACATAAACAGAGATCCTCTTGTTGGGCACCTGCTGCCAGAAAACTCAACCTAGGATAGAGGCTAACCGCAACCACTAATGCTGGTGATCTCAAGGCCTCACGGGGTCATGCATTCAATCATTTATTCACTCGCTCGCCTAGTCATTCAACTGAAATACGTTGATATCCTAAACATCATGGTAGGCCCCGGATGTGGAGTGGTAACCAGACTTATGCGGTCCCTGCTTCATCAGGCTTATAATCTAGCAGGAGGATTGACAGTAAGCAGTTACTTCTGTTATGTTTGCCTGGTTGTCATGAGATTATACAGGGCTGGGGCGGTGCCTGTGGCTCATCGAGTAGGGCACTGGCCTCACATACGGAAGATGGCGGGTTCAAACCCGGCCTTGGCCTAACTGCAAAAACAGAAAAATAGCCGGGCATTGTGGCGGGCACCTGTAGTCCCAGCTACTTGGGAGGCGAAGGCAAGAGACTCGCTTGAGCCCAGGAATTGGAGGTTATTGTGAGCTGTGATGCCACAGCTCTATCCAGGGTGATGGCTTGAGGCTCTGTCTTAAAAAAAAAAAAAAAGAGAGAGAGAGAGATTATACAGGGCTTGCGAGCCATGCTGAGAGCACTGCAAAGCCACCGGCTTTTCAGGTGAGGGATAGGGAGTGAGACTTGGGATCACAGTGCTGCTTTTTAAGGAGACCCTCTGGCTGGTGAATGGATTGTGTCACAGTGGGTACAGAAAACCATTTAGAAGGCTCTTGTAGGGACCCAGGGCCTAGAGGACAGTGGCTGGGACTAGACTGGTGGCCGTCTGTTGGACTCACTAATCCAAGAGGGTAGAGCCCTTCGTGTGGAAGCTAACCAAACAGCACATGTGTGCATAAGCGTAGCCTAAACTGCAGGCCTCCAGGGGCAGCTGGAGGTTAGAGGAGGGGCTAATGAGCCAGACTGGAGTGGTCAGTGGAGAAGGACTTGAACACTTTTGTAGGAATGGCAAGTATTTGAATTGGCCTAAGGGCTTGCCCCCACACTCAAGATAGTGCACTGGGGTCAGGCTCTTGGATAGGCAGAGAAGTAGGACTTGAGGTGATGTGCTTTAGAAAGCAGCCTCCATTATACCTGGTTAGACCCCTTCATGTTGGGCAGGACTGCAATTCCAATGGCTACTCCAGATTTCTGCACACGCAGAGGTCATGAGCAGGAGAGGAGAAGACACCTTCAAACCCTTTGAGGACCTCTCTCCTTGAAAAGTGGAATTGCCGTGGCCTGGCCACTGCTAGGAAGTATATGGCTCCCGTTCCCTGGCACCAGAGGACTTCAGCTGGAGTTGGCACTCCCAAAGCCCAGTGCCTGCTAATTCTGGTGTTGAACCTCTGTTCCAGGCTCCCTGTCATCTCTTGGAAATCTGATAAAGTGGTTTTTAATTTTCTATTCGATCTTGACATTTCAAATTCAGGGGAAGAAGGGATGAAGAAAGCGAGTAAGTGCCCTGACAACTGGGTCCATGGAGTGGAGCGCTGATGAGGCTGATTTAATGCAGCTGTGCCCAGGGAACAAGCGCCCCCTCTGCTGACCTCTCACGCACGTCTGTCCCTGGGGCACATGAAGGGATTGGAAGGTATGTGCCTGGGCTCCATGGCCATCATGCTGGTTCCCTGCTGTTAAAAGCACCTCACTCACTCGCTCTCAGGCTCACATAGTCCATGGACTGTCACTGGCAAGCCCTAGAAATCCAACTTGCCAGGGACTGGGCTTCAGAGAATCCAGTCCCACAAGTATCCACTGAGCATCCACTGAGCACTTTCTCTGATTAGCTCTGAGCCAACTGCTCTGGGGATAGTCATTTGTTTAGGGCCTACAGAGACAGGCATGGAGCACTCATCCTTCCTATTGCTTACAACACCCCTGCAAGGCAGGTGCCATAAACGCACTGTGCAGACGAGAAGGAACAGAGCCCTGGTGGGTAAGTGGCATGCCCAAAGCTGAAGTCAGCAGGTGGTAGCTGTGGTCTCATCCTAGTCTGACTCCCAGGCCCCTCTCCTCTGCTCCCACCACTGTGACCCATTCCCTGCCCTAAAGGTGCTTCCATCTCACCAGAGAGAGAAGATGACAGATATGAGACAGTGACTAACACAGAAAAGTTGCAAAGCTACCATCATTCAAGATGAGACCAGGAAGAAAGAAGCCAGCTCTGTGCCTGGAACTTCCTATTTATTATCATATTTAATTCTCTAACTTTATGAGAATGGATAAATAATATCCTCTTTTTTACTAACATCGTATAAGTACCAATACAATTTGGCATTAATATTGATATAACATTGTAGTAAGTTGGATTTCAAATTAATCTGGGGATCCTATTCTAAAGCCCAGGCTCTTTCCTCTGATAGAGAGTAGCCATAAAGTTCATGTGCAATTTAAATAATTTATGTACATCTTGTATACAACTTGTAAAAAAAAGAAAGTCATGGCTCGGCGCCTGTACACAGTGGTTACGGCGCCAGCCACATACACCGAGGGTGGCGGGTTCGAACCTGCCCAGGCCAGCTAAACAATGACAACTGCATCAAAAAATAGCCGGGTGTTGTGACAGGCCCTTGTAGTCCCAGCTGCTTGGGAGGCTGAGGCAAGAAAATGGCTTAAAAGTTTGAGGTTGCTGTGGCGTCATAGCACTCTACCCAGGGCGACATAGTGAGACTCTATCTCAAAAAAAAAAAAAAAATCACATATACATCAGGCTGGTCACTCATTGCCTTGACAATACAATATCCCCAGGACCATCCCCACCACCTCCATGCCACAGCCCTCTGACACCCATGTGCTCCCCAAAGTGCTCAGCCCTCCTGTCCATGGGCACCACGTTCCTCCTTCTGCAGGGGGAACTGTCCACACCCTTGCCAGTCCTCATGTACTCATCCTGCCCTCTGATTTCTACCCCTCTGTGGTCCTATGAATCCTGTCACCACCCCTTTCTTTAACAATCAGAGTTCTTACCCAGCCTCTCTCTCTCTGCTTCCTTTGCCAGTTTTCTCAGAAAAACCTCTTGTGCTTGCATTTTCTCCCCTCTTCCTCCTTTACTCACCCTCTCTGCCCCTCCCCACCCCCTTCCTCTTGCTGTCTGTCTTAGACCATTGCATTTGTAGCCTCCAAAGAGCGTTAGGTTAAGGTTGATAAAGTTAAGCGCTGTGCTAATAATACTCTACCTCTAGGGAAAGGGACGCCTTAGGTTTTTGAAATGAGATTAGACAAGATAAAAAAGCAGAGCCATCAGCCACTGAAGCCTTGCTCAGTGCCCTGAAATCTCCTTGAGCACATCTATCCAGCTGTACCTCTCCCGCCTAAAGTGAAGCCCGCTTGTCCTTATTCACCTTCCTGGTATGTCCCAGAGTGCAGGGACGTGCCATGCACAGCCCATTTTGCTTCTCAGGGTGAAATATTAGAAATTTGCTTCCCTCCAATGCAATATAGTGTCCCAAAAGCCATCATACAGAGGGAAAGTGGAAATTATAGCCAAATGTACCTTTATTTACAAAATATTCATTACAGAATTTTACAAAATATTTATAAAATATTTTTGGTGCATTGGTCACCTTATATTTTAGTTATTAAAAAGAATAAGTGATTTCCCATCAGTAAGTTGGGTGAACATATTTTAAAATACATTTTTTCTGCTTGGCACCTGTAGTTCAGCAGCTAGGGCACTGGCCACATACACCGGGGCTGGGAGGTGGGTCGAACCTGGACGGGGGCCTGCCAAACAATAATGACAACTACAGCAAAAAAATAGATGGGTGTTGTGGTGGGCGCCTATAGTCCCAGCTACTTGGGAGGCTGAGGCAAGAGAATTGCTTAAGCCCAAGAGTTGGAGGTTTCTGTGAGCTGTGACACCATGGCACTCTACCGAGGGTGACATAGTGAGACTCTGTCTCAAAAAAATAATAAAAAATAAAATAAATAAAATAAAATGCTTTTTCCCCATGAGATTCAATTAAGTTATTTTTCTTTTGGATTAAAATGAAATGGAATGAAAATATTCAGTCCATAAACATTTTTATTTTTTCTTGAATTGGCCTTCATTCCAAAAACCAAAAAAAAGCTTGCTCACTACTACTATTTGATGTCACACAGACTTCCGATTTAGCTCCTGCCTCTGCTGTTCCTCTTGTATACTTTTCCTGATACCTGACACCACAGGTAAGCAAAAAAAGACATTCTCCTGAAGTCAACATTTGGCCTGCAGGGTGCAGGTTGGACACCCCCTAGTAGGGTATTCTGGAAGAGGGAAAAGTTTGACTAAAGCCTCAAGGCCCAGGTTCCAAGGGGTGTATCCACAGGCTTGATTGACAGGAGGGACTATACCCGCTGGATGGGGGAGGAAGGCAGGGAGGGGGTTGTGAGCAGGTAGGGGCTTGGAAAGCTGATCTGAGAAGTGCAGGTCTTATCCAAGGGCAATGGGCAGATGCCATCATCCTCAAGATGGAGAGTGGCAAGCTGGAAGTGGCATTTTGGGAAGAGTAATCTAGCAGCAGTGGCTGGGGGCAGAGAGGAGGAGAGGCTGGAGTCAGCAGGAATGCAGATATGAGGAGATAAGTGACCAGAGGCACCCCGAGGCGGGAGGGGGAGACCAGCTCCCATTTAGGGTTCTTTGTGTGTGCTCTTACATATTTTCAGGGTGACCTGCTTAGGAGCAAGGAGGGCTCACACCTTAAGTGTCCAAGACCCTCTCCCTGTGTGACAGACTTGACCGCTCAATTAGGTGCCTGCATCCTTCAGGGGAGAAAGTGATGCTTTCAGCCGTCAGAGGATGTTTGAACCAGCTTGTTTCCCTCCCCGCCACGGGACAAGTTTGCAGGGAGCCATTCTCATTTTTCCATCCACAGAACTTGGCACAACCCTATGGCCCTGAGCCAAGGTCTCCAGACCCCATCTCCTCCTTTATGCAAGCATTCCTTCCAGAAAAACACCCCCTCTCTGACTTCCAAATATACTCTGTGCCTCCTTGCCTAGGCTGCTATGTCCTGGACACCTCTGCCATCTCCTTTTCATCTCCTGTGACTCTTGGTCCATCCAGAGCCCAGCAGAAGCCCCTCCTCTGAGAGGCCTGCTCATACCCCCAGCCACCCTAGGTGATTCCTTCTCTGAGTGCCTCACCCCATTTGCAAGGCAGCCAGCCCCAGCACTCGCTACGTAGCTTTATAACATGTTGCGTGAAACTGTCTCATCAACACAGCTACACAGGAGGCCAGGCCTGTGTTGAACACATTTTTATTTCCCTCAAATAGCTTAGAGCAGTGTTGACTACATATAAAGTACCAATGGTAAAGGGAGAGAAAGATGCTTGTTTCTGACTTCAAGCCCTCAGCTTTCCATGTGACAAAGGCACAGATTCTTCTTTCACTAGCTGGAATTAGGCGACATGACAGTGAAGCTACCAGACCCCCTAGAAATCAACAAGTATCTATTATTATTGCCCTTGAATGTTCCTTATCCTGGGAACCAATAGTAGCACTAAAGACCACCCCCTCCTTGTAGTTTATGTCAGCAGGGAGGGTGGTGTGGTGTCACTCTTAGCAGAGCCTGTGACAAAGATTCAGCACACACATTTGATGGGTGACTGTGCTCAGGAACACAGGAAGTAGGCCAGGGCAGGAAGGAGCTCAGCCAGGACTTGGGGATTGGGAACGTCTAGTTGCAGCCTGACCCTGTTGGGAGCTCTGGAGCACAAGTCAGCACCATCATGAGGTAGTGACAGTGTGACCAACTGTCCTGGTTTGCCTGGCTCTGCCCCAGTTTTAGCAGTGAAAGTCCTTCATCCCAGGAAACCCCTTAGTTCCAGGCAAACATTTTGTAAGGGGCCTGGCTTTTGTGTTCCAAGTCAGTGAGTCAGATAGTCCTTGGCTTCAAGCTACTCCTGAGCAGGGGAGGAGCACAGGCAGTTGATATTCCTTCATCCCAAGGGCAAGTCTGGAGAGGCAGGGATGGCACACCAGCCCAGTAAAGGGGCTCCAGGGCTGGGGAGAGAGGGTCACTAATGGCATCCACTGCACCAAGCAAGACCCCCATCATCTTTGCCCCTCTGCACAGTGGGTCAGGCCTGGGGCAAGACAAGCCTGTGTCCCCTCCTGCAAGTGCCCATAGAGGCTGCCCTCAGCTCAGGACCTAGCCTGGTGGCTGATCACAAGAACACCTAATAGGTTTCCCACAAACCCTGTTGGCTTCCTGCTTGTTTGCTACTCAATTAAATTAACAAATTGGTGTCTTTGCCCAGAGTCTTTCTGCCGCCTGTATTTTAGCATATGTCAGTCAGGGTGGCCCAGCGTCTCCAGATGGCTGTGAGCTGCTCTACAAATCCAGTGCCAGCTCATCACTGGGGACGTATGTGTGTGGAGAGGCCCAGAGACACAGACACAGAGCCATACAGGGAGTGAAGGGAAATGAGGGGCAGGAGAGAAAACACGAGGCAGAGGGGAGAGAGCGGCTCAGGAGAGCACAGATTCTTTCTCACCGGTGAACCTGCAGGTGCCACGGACCCTAATCTTCCTACACCAGAAGGTTAGCAGGGGGTGTCTGGTGAAGACTTCTTCAGTGTCTAGCTTTTTTGAGGGACCCTGAGATCAGTGGTTCTCAAGGTGTGTTCCCTGGACCAGCCTGACTTCAGAGTTTGTTAGAATCTCAAATCATCAGACATCACTCGATCCCTACTGTAGCCAAGGCTCCAGGGGTAGGGCTCGGGGGGCCATGTTTTATCAAGCCTCAAGATGATTCCATTGTCCACTCAAGTTTGAGAACCAATGCTGGCCACACAGCAGCTGCCAGAGTCCAGCATGTTGGCAGCACCCAGAAATGTAGTCAGGGTGGCTGAGTTTGTAAGGGAAGCCCCAAATCCAGGTGGAGGTATACAATAGCATGTCCCAAGAGGGGCTGAAAGAAGCTCACATATTTCCTGTGTTAAGCAGAGGTCCACCCGGCTGGCAGTGGGAAACAGGCATGTGAAAAGCCTGGGACGTCAGGACTCCATCCCTCCCCCCATAGCTCTGGGGAGCCAGGAGGTATTCTACAGAAGGGGCTGCTGTCAGCATATCCCTCTCTGAATGGGTCTTGAATTTCCTTTGTCCTCTTCTCCCTCAAGGGCCATTGCAATGCTGAGCACCCTGAACACATTCTTTCCATAAGCCCCCTGCCTTCAAGAGCATAAAAATATTTATCTTCTCTGGTTGACACAGCACAGCTGAAGTCCAAAAAGTTAAATAACCCGCACCCGTCCTGGGCCAGGAGGTGGGGGAATAGGGGAAGAATGTAGTATCTGGTCCCAGATTTGTGTAGGGAAGGTCCTGCAGGGGGCAGGTGGAGAGAGAGGAGAGGGGCCAGAGGGAGCAGGGTGCTTCCCAGTCCTGTGTTCATCAAGAAATTCCTTTGGGCTCAGCATCTGTAGCTCAAGCAGCTAAGGCACTAGCCACATACACCAGAGCTGGTGGGTTCAAATCCAGCCCGGCCCTGCCCAACAATGACAACTACAACAAAAAGTAGCTGGGCAATGTGGTGGGTGCCTATAATCCCAGCTACTTGGGAGGCTGAGGCAGAATTGCTTAAGCCCAAGAGTTGGAAGTTGCTGTGAGCTGTAATGATACAGCACTCTACCCAGGGCAACAGCTTGAGGCTCTGTCTCAGAAAAAAAAAAAAAAGAAAGAAAGAAATTCCTTTGAACTTGGCTTTGGCTTGAGTGGCAGCTTCGGATCTCCTCATTGTTGCTTCCTCCAGATTTATTTATTTTTTACTTTTATTTATTTTTATTTGGAAACAGCAACAAATCAGCAAAGGCGTGTCAGGGATGCAGCTCACCTTCCTCTACAAGCCTCCGAGGCCTGGCTCTTATTTTCCAATTGGTATATCTGGGCAAGAGGGCATCAGTTCACCGTGGTTTAAAAACCTCAGGTCTAGGGCGGCACCTGTGGCTCAGTGAGTAGGGTGCCAGCCCCATATACTGAGGGTGGTGGGTTCAAACCTGGCCACGGCCGAACTGCAACAGAAAAATAGCCAGGCGTTGTGGCCGGCGCCTGTAGTCCCAGTTACTCGGGAGGCTGAGACAAGAGAATCGCCTAAGCCCAGGAGCTGGAGGTTGCTGTGAGCTGTGAAGCCATAGCACTCTACTGAGGGAGACAAAGTGAGACTCTGTCTCTAAAAAACAAAAAACAAAACAAACAAAAAAACGCTCACGTCTAAGGATACCTGCAAACAAACTACACTTAACAGTGGTGCTTTTGCTTTTCTTTTTTTTTTTCCTGAGGCAGGGTGTCCTTTGTCACCCAGCTTGGAGTGATGTAATCATAGTTCACAGCAACCTCCCAGGCTCAAGCCATTGCCTGCCTCAGCCTCCCAAGTACTTAGAACTACAGACGTGGGACACCACACCCAGCTAAATTTCCTTTCTTTCTTTCATCCTTTCTTCCTTTCTTCTTTTTTTCCTCCCTTCTTCCCTTCCCTTCCCCTCCCTTCCTTTCTCTCTTTCTTTCTCGTCTCTCTCTCTCTCTCCCCCTCCCTTCCTCCTTCCCTCCCACACTTCCTTCTTTTCTTTTTTCTTTTTAGATTTTTTTTTTTTTTTGAGACAGAGTCTCACTTCTTAACCCTTGGTAGAGTGCCACGGCATCACAGCTCACAGCAACCTCCAACTCCTTGTGCTTAGGCACTTCTCTTGCCTCAGCCTCCCGAGTAGCTGGGACCACAGGCGCCTGCCACAATGCCTGGCTATTTTTTTGTTGCAGTTTGACTGGGGCTGCATTTGAACCCACCACCCTTGGTATATGGGGCCGGCGCCTTTCCCACTGAACCACAGGTGCCGCCATTCTTTTTTTAATTCTTTTCTTTTCTTTTTTTGGTAGAGATGGGGTCTTGTTATTGTCCAGGCTGGTCTCAAACTTCTGCCCATACGTGATCCTCCCACCTTGGCCTCAGAAAGTGCTAGTATTACAGGCACGTGCGTGAGCCACCACACCCAGCCTGTTTTTAATTTTCCATTTTACTTTATATACTTCTGTATGATCTTGAGGGTTTTTTTCCCAAAGAGCAGGTGCATTGTTGAAATCTTTAACAACGACAAAGAAAAAAACAAAATGTGTCACACAAAGCAGTTACCTGTACCAAACTATTCACTCTTCTGCTTATTCTAATTGTGTTGCTGTTGCTGCTGCTGCTGCTGCTGCTGGTACTAAACTCTAAAGGCATCAAGAGCAGATGAATTCAGCACTGGGGCTACTTGGAACTCCCTTCTCCGAGTTAACCCTCTCCTGGGAAGGCCTAAGCACCCCCTGCCTAACTTTGGCTGGAGCACAGCAACAGTGATTGACTTTTCCATTTCAGTAGTCAAATGAGGTAGGGGTGGAGATTAAGGTGGATTAAAGGATTACATTTAGGAACAGTTCCTCAAATGCCCAGCATCTACCGCATTGAATTTGGATTGAGGTCAATAGCATGTTTCTGTGAAATCAGATAATTATTTCAGTGAGCACCCGCTTAATTCAATGGGCAAACAGCTCTGGTTTACTAAGCACTTGTGTGTGTCAATATCTTGAATGCAGAATTGACAGGGATGGCTTTAGGAGTGACCTTAGGTGGGTTTTTTCCCCTCAGCCTTATTGATTAATTGGGTTTTCAGTAATGTTTGCCTGTCTTTGCTAAAATTGGAGAAAGGAAATGATACTCTGAAATAATTTCGCTGAAGCACAGCTATTTATTAAAAATAAAACAAAACACAAACAATTTGTCCAATATACGGGAGATGCAAACTCTGTGGTGATATGCAAAATACAGACCAGAGGTCATAGGCAGGAATGAGGTAAGGAACTGGGATGCCCAAGATCCTCTTTGTGAAAAGTAAAATAAATAGATGGAGAAAATACCCCTGATGGTATCTCCTTGCCTTTCATCCTCTTCCCCTCACCCCCACCCCACAACTGGACAGGCCATTAAGCCTGGACAGCTGCTTCCTGAGCACGGTTTGAGAGCTCTGCACACCTGACAGAGCCGGTGGGGGAGCTGTGGGTGTCAGAAGATGGAGGGCGGGGGAGGCAGCCTTGGCTTAAAGATGAGATTTTTGGAGCCTGGGGGCAGGAAGGAGACAAGAAAGGTGTTCCGAAGAGATGGAGCCGAAGGACCCCAAGTGTAAGACCAGGTTGGGGGCTGGATAGAGAATGTTTAGGGCCAAGGCTTCCTCTTTGATAGTGTGGGTGCTGGGCATGATGTAAGTTGCTGAATTGGGAACCAGTCTGACCACATGTTGGAGGCTGGTTATGGCCTCATGGGAGTGAACAGGGGGTCAGGTCTCTGGCTCAGGGGCAAGGGACTCAGCTTCTTCCCAGGGTGATAGTGTTGACTCAGCTGGCATCAGGTGGCATCGGACATTGGATAGCCTGGAAAGAGGGGCCTGCTGCAGACACCCCAAGCTCACTCTCTGGGTGCCTGCAGACGGGCAATGCCCGGGACAAACCCAGCCCTTCTAGGAGATGGACGATGCTGGTGAAAACTGGGGAGGCTGGTGTGAGGCGGAGCTTCTTCTGAGAGAGGCAGGAATGCCGGAAAGCCCAGAAAGTCCATGGGGGTTCAAATAAATTTGGTTTGAGGCACAGACTCCAGTGTGGTAAAGAGAGCCTGCCATGGCTGACAGAGATTCAGAAATGGGAGGCAAGCGGGGCCAGCTCCTGGGATTACCTCATTAGGGTGCTCGATGAAGTTTGAATCACAGATGAACAATGAGTAATTTTGTAGTACATATATATCTCCCACAAACATTGCTTTTCTGTTTTTCTTTACTAAATCTGGCATCCCTAGCTGAAGAAAAGTTAGAGTAACTTTTATTTCCTCCTCTTTCTGTAGTTGCTAAATTATCTCATGAACCAATAGTACTGTGGAATCGAGGGTGGGGGGGAAATCCTAATCTTACACTCTCTTGTTCCTGAATAAATGGCAGCTGAATTGCTAGGTCAGGTTTAGGATATGGAAAGCCTAGAAACCAGGAGAGATGCCAGGGCAGCCTGAACTCGCTGCAAAGGAGTCGCAGGGCCCCACAAGGTACAGCAGCTTCCAGCTTCACACCCTTCGCAGCGTGTGTCAATTCCCATCACATCCAAGCTCCTTGAAACTGTATGTCCTTTCCCTCCCTCCTCCGGAAACCCATTAACAGCCTCTGCACCGTGGACGGATCTTTCTTGTCCGTCAGCCTTTCCTAGGAGAAAAGGGGCCTCGGCGCTGCTGTCTGCAGATCTTACAGATTACACACTCAAACACGTTCTCCCTGTCCAAGATACCGTCTCTTGGAACCTCCTTACTAAGAGGTTATGTGTAAGATCATACACACACCAACATTTGTAATCTTATTCTAATGTTCCATCCTTGCTTATTTTTAACCTACTTGAAGTCTTAACCCAATTCTGTTTAAAAAATACACACATATACACCTAAGGCATCTTAAAATATTTAAAATCTAGACTATTATCAGAGCACTCATCCAAATCTCACTATTTAGCGTTAATTATAAACAATGCAGTCTAGCCTTTGTCTCTAATGGCTTTATAAGTACTAGGCTTGTCTTTCTAATTAGACTATAAACTAGTCTTTTGTGGCTCTGATTTCTCTCAGAGCACCTGTCACAGAGTGGGGCAGGCGCAGTAAAAGTTTAATGATATGTCTGACTCTGGCCTGAGTCTTCTGTTTTTGCTCCTCTTTCTCCCCCTGCCTAAGTTCCTCCCCTCCCAAGTCGGTGCCCCCACCATTAAAAACAGGCTCAATTTTTTTTTAACCAGTCACCTTTAACATCTGTATCCACTGATGTGCTAGTTGCACTCTTTTAGTTGGCACATTGTTCAGAATCACACTTCTTTAGCTATTAAGTATGGCCAGAATAAATCTCCACTTGTCTCAGGAGGAGTAGTGATCTCTTGCTACCTGTGAGACTATTTATTAACAGTCATTAGGTGTATTCATCAGGTGTCTACATATATTTGGATACAATGTTACTATAGGATGCCATTTAGAGGAATAAAATATACTCTTCCCTAAATAAAAAAGGCAATGCAAACTTTTAAAATGTGGAAAATCAAAGGCAAAAAACAAAATTCAGACTTTGAGTCTCTCATACTATAATCATTTGTATGTTATTTTCCAGTAGTTTTCTATGCATGTAGGTGAGCACGTATGTATGTGTCTACATAAACATATACGTATGTGTGTGGATGTACATTAGGGAAGTTAGGATTCACACACATTAATGTATATCATGTATCATTTTGTGTTTCTGTATCTTTTAAGCAACATACAGTAAACCTTCCCCTATGATCAGAACCTTATTTTTAAACATTTAGGTTGTTTTCAATTTTTCTCTGTTATAAATAATGCTGCAATAAAGTCCTTGTTCATTCACCTTGTGCTCACCTCTGCTATATATCTTTAGGGCAGTGATTTTCAACCAGTGTGCCATGAGAGAATCTTAAGTGTTCCATGAAAAATTTTAAAGATCATTAATTAAATTATTTTTGAAAGAAATTCAAAGCATAGTAAGTATATTCTTTTCTTAATTCTATTTTTTGATCAACATAATTTAAGTGTGCCGTGGAAGATTAATTATAGGTTCAAGTGTGCTGTGAGATTAAAAAAAAAAAAAAGGTTGAAAAACACTGCTTTAGAGAAAGCTCTTAGGCAGGGAATAGTCGGTAATGCATAGTGTAAGTATGCCTATATGTAGGCTTTAAATATTTAGTTAACTTGTTTACACTCTGCCCTGGGGAGTCTTTAATGAGATGGTAGAGGGGTGGGGAGCTCTATCCACTCCTATCTCCAGTCATTATTGGAAGGCAACAATAAATTTTCTATAGGCTCCAAAGCCTTTCTTTTGGGTACGTTCACTCATTCTTCCAACAAATATTTCTCTGAACACTCACTATGTATCAGACCCTGTTCTAGGTGCTGGAGATATAGCAGAGAACAAAACCAAAGTTTTGCAGCAACTGTTTCCCTATCCCACAGAAAATTCTGACATCATCTTTTCTTTCTGGAATTTTCCCTAATCACAGACCGTGTGAAAGGTGCTGTGGAGCACAGGAGATGATGGGGAAGGATCACTTCCCTCAATAAACTATTAATCTATTTGGGGGAGACAAGGCTAAATCACACACACACACACACACACACACACACACACACACACACACACACCCCTAAATGAAACAAAATAAAAAACAGAACTAATCTTTTGGGAGGGGATGTAACAAGCGCTCAATTGTTGGGTACAGGTGATATAAATGCTGCCGTTCAGGAGAAGAGCTGTATTTGTTAGTAACTTTCTGAGTGCATCAAAAACCCTTCAACAAGAGCTAGGCCTGTCCCTTCATTTTCTGGATGTGGATGCTGAGACCCCCCCATAAGGGAAGAGAAAGAACAAAATGTGCACCTTTTGCAGGTACCAGGGGCATACTTTGTCTGAGGCAGGGATTTCTGAGGGAGCAAACTGAATAGGGAGGATAAAGACAAGATAAAAAACAGGATGGTAAAAACATGTTAGTCATTTAAAAGAAGAGTAACACTTCGGGGGCTACTAACCCCTCTGGCTGATTCCTTAACTGCATTCCCTCCAGACTGCCCCGAGTCTGGTGTGGGGAGGTCAGATTTTCTTCAGGTCTGAAAGGTCACACATAGGATTTTGCCTTTAGTATATGCAAGTGAAAAAAAAAAAAAAAAAACAATGACAGCAACAACCTCAGCAAAGCTCATCTGCGTGTTTCCAGATCACCTGGACCTACCCCAGCTGTGTGTGAAAGAACAGTTACTACCTATTTGATACTTTTAAAACTTTTTTCATTTTCTATTTTTTTTTTTTTTTTTTTTTGCAGTTTTTGGCTGGGGCTGGGTTTGAACCCGCCACCTCTGGAATATGGGACCGGTGCCCTACTCCTTTGAGCCACAGGCGCCACCCTCCATTTTCTATTTTTATTCAAAGTTACACACACAAAAATATTTCTTACAAAACCAAATACTTCTAGTTTTGTTGTTAAAAAAAAATTAAAAACAGCAGTCCATTGTTCACTACCTTAATTTCTCTCTTCCAGAAACAACCACTTCCATTCTCTCCGCTGATTATTTTGGTGTTCACATTTATGTCTCTTGATAACATCCCCTAATTGTACCTTTTGCTTTTTCTGCTTTAGCTGTTATCTCATGACTTCCTCTTGCAATGACAGCGCTCGGCTCTCTTTCTCCTCCCCATTTTACCACATAATGCTCCTTTCCAACAAAACTGTCATTTGAGTCAGATCAATTCAATCATCCCTTGGTATTGGCAGGGGGTTGGTTCCAGGACCCTAAGAATTCCAGAATCAGAAGCTGCTTACGTCACTGATATCGAATGGGGTAGTATTTTAATATAACCTACACGCATCCTCCATACGCATCCTCTCTAGATTACCTGTGATAACTAACGCAATGTAAACGCTATGTAAATAGTCATTACGCTACACGTTTTTATGGATTTTTATTGTATTTCTATTTTCTGTTGATTATTTCCTAGAGATTTTGGATCCACAGATGTGGAGGGTCAACTATTAATATATTTATTCTTTACATTACTGTGGCTTGGGGCAAGCTATCAATAGCTGAGGCATGCAACTAGATTGTGATTCATTTTACTTTCCTGTGCTTTCTTTTTGTTTTCATTAGAATAGTTATTTTGGGGCGGCACCTGTGGCTCAGTGAGTAGGGCGCCAGCCCCATATGCTGGAGGTGGCGGGTTCAAACCCAGCCCCAGCCAAAAACTGCAAACAAACAAACAAACAAAAAATTTAAAAAAAAGAATAGTTATTTTGTTTTCTCATTTGTATATTTTCCAGGTTTTATTAAAGTTCAACCCCAAATTCTCCACTGGTTGTCTGTCTTCTCTCAAGAGGACTCTATGCCTCAGTTTTTCTAGTGGTTTTCTCTTCTCGTGAAACCTCTTCCAGAGCCTCTGGCCTGCGCTAGTGTGGCCTGGCTCTTCTTTACCACAGGCGCCCACCATTCTGCCTGGCATCTCCTGTCCCTGTCACTGGGGGAGTCCCCTGACCCCCATTTTTCTAGGTGGCTGTCTGGGTTCCTGCATCTCAGGTTTATTTTCCTCTAGGTTTACTCTCATTTTGGAGGAGCACATCCCATCCCCTAGTAGTTTTTGGAAAATGGTATATGGCAAATAAATTTTTTAGACTTCAACAATGTGAGAATGTCTTGATTGACTGGCTGAAGATTGCTCTAGCTGGGAAATAATTTTCCCCCAGAATTGTGGAGACCTTGCTCTGTTGCCCTCTTGCTTCCTCCACTGCTGCTCAGCAATCTTGGAGCATTCTGACTCTTGATTATTTTACACTTTATTTTCTCAGTCTTCTTGGAAATGGCAGGACCCACTTGAATCCAGTGTTTTGAATTTTCCGATCATGTAGCTCTATATGGGCCCATTTGAACACTCACAGTGTTTCTAATTCAGAAAATATCTCAGGCCTGGGGAATTTTATTAAATTATTTCTTTGATTTCTTCTCCTCTATATTTTTCTTACTCTCACATTCCAGAGTTTCTATAGTTGGTTGTCAGAACTCTTGAACTCATTTATTTATCTTCTCTTTTCTGCCTAATTCTTTGCCTCTTTTACTTTTTGCTTTCCTTTCTGGGAGATATTCCAATTTTTCTTTTCTATGCTATCCCAAATTTTAACTTCCAAGTTATTAAATTTTTCAGATTTTTCTCTAGTATTTTCAATTTCTAAGAACGCTTAGTGTATATGTGTATATACATAAACATCTACATTTTAATGTAATATATTATGTATATGTATTTCCATATAAATATATTGTATATAGCAATGTTTGTATAAAGGATGTATTGAGGAGGTATTTGTTCTTGTTCTAAGTAGCAGGCTCTTTAACTAACTTTCTTTTCTATTTGTTTTTGTCTCTTGTTCACATTAGAGGACTTTTAGATGTCTGGTAATCCTTAGTTTGTTACTTGTGCATCTATAACAAACACTTACTTAACTCCTGCTATGCGCCATCCACAGTTTAAAGCACTTCACAAGAACCATTTCACTTAATCCTTACACAAACCTTATACTGAAAAGATATTGTTACCCCCTTTTAAGAGAGGGAATTATTGTTTATATTTAAGTTCTGGCACAAAGAAGCTTACTGGAAGCTCTGGGCTATACATAACCTTATATACCGCAAACTTCACCATGGTGTGTTTGGGTTTTTTCTGGTGGAACTTTCATGGCAGTATCTTTGGATCTCTCCAACTATCATGAGGGACACTACTGAACTCCTGCCTCAAGGGTGAAGGTCTGGCTGACAGATTTCTGAGCATAGGGTATATGCCCCAGGGACATCTGTATCCCTGTCCTCTGCACCGCCTGCTTCTCCCAGGCCAGAGAAACTTGGTGTTGTTCTGTTTCATCTTTGTCCAGAGTGGGGGAGACCTGGCTGCCTATACTTGAGGAAGGAATATGGAGATGCGCCTGCTTCAGCCAGTTCTCCTAATTTTAGTACCCCGCACCCTCACCTCCATTTCCAGAAGCGCCTGGTGCTGCCAACTCTGGTTTCCCACATTCTGCACTGTTGGCTTTGGATTCAATTTTCTCCCATTTTCTTGGGTCTCCTAAGTAAATTATCCCTTCTCTAGCTGCTTATCAGGTTTCAAATTTTGTTGCTGTTTTCTGCTCTCCTGTTTCCCCATTCACTGGGTCTGTGACTAAAAATCCCTTCACTAGCATCCTAATAGGGTTTTAGCAGGGAATGAAAGCAAATGTTTGCATTTTTTCATAAGAGTCCCAGCTGTTCAAATTTCCCCATTCTTTTCTCATCTATTTATTCTTCAACCTAGAAATCATGATAGTGATAACAGAGAACAGAGAAATGTATAACCTTAGCCATAAGCTATAAAGCCTTCCACTCAGTGAAGAATATCAGAAAGGGGCAAGGAAGGACAAGGAAGGACATGAACTTAAGTGGCATGACGTGTATTGGGAAATCATGTTGGGCATTACCATGTAATCTTAATCTCAATACTTTTAAAAAAACTATTTTTTGTTGTTGTTGTTGTTGTTTCAGTTTTGTCCAGGGCCAGGTTCACCCCTATTATATGGGACTGGCGCCCTACTCCCGGAGCCACAGGCACTGCCCAAGATTTTCTTTCTTTAATTGAGCTAAACAAAGTCTTGGTTTATGAGATTACAGTGAAAATACAGCATTTCTTTCTGGAGGATTATACTCCATCCAGGACTTTATTTCAGAGTATTCATGGAGAGATGAGATTTAATTTTGATCAAAACGAGACACGAGTTTGACAGGGTGGAGGTGCTGCTGCATTGAAGGACTGGCCTAGGCAAATAAGGATGGCCTCAGCGGCACACTGGACTTTGGCCTCCCAGACTGGGAAACCTCTAGCCCAGCCACTGCTCTTTAAATCCTGAAGAGCTCAGTGCCGGCCTTAAGCTAGGTGTCTTGCAGGTATGTGTGTCTTTCTTGGCAGGCCTTCTGTAAATTCTTATTTGTATGGTCTCTTTTTTTTGTACGTATAATGTAGGTTAAAATCAGATCCTTTAAAGCAATGGTACCTAACTCTATCTGTGTAACAGAATCACCAGAGGAACTTTGAAACATGAAGACTGTGAGACCTTATGTCAGCTCTCCTAAATCCAACTTTCTAAGGGCTCGAGAGCCTCTGCTGAAATAGTAGCTCTGTGCATAGGATTCAGAGGATACCAGACCTTCTGGAAATTGCTGACAACCTTAAACGTTGCATCTGAATTATTTTTTCTTTTTAAGAAAAAAACCACTGCTTTCCTCATATCTAATAAGAAAACTTCATAGCACTCACCACTACCCTGCCTCATTTACCATGTTATATTATATAATTATTTGTCTGCTATCTCTTTTACCTACCATAATAAAGGAGGAAACTTTGTCTACTGTTAGTGTCTGAGACAAAAAATAATCCTTTTCCTAGAATTAAATAAATATTGGTTGAATGGATGAAAGAGTGAATGAATGAAAAAAATTCCTAAGCTCCTTCTCCCCTAAAGGCTAAACTACCATGTAGAACAAAGTGCAATGGAAGCTCTGAATGGAAATTAAATATTAATTCAGATTCCATAAGCACAGTGCTGGACTGGATACAAGGAGACAAAAGGGTGGGAAGGGGGTGGATGCAGAGGTCAATGATGCCATCCCTGGGCCTAAAGCGCATGCAGTTTCTACCTACAAAATTCATGACCCTTCGTTTTGTAGGGGTATTTTTTTTTTTAACCAAAAGAAGTTCTGACTGCTATTGTGGTATACACATCTCCTTGGCTTTATTTTTAGCTCTTCTGGTCTTATCAAACAACTGAAGTGTCCCTCTATCTCTTAAAATAACAAACAGCTCTCACCAGCCCTTGGCTTCATGGCTGCTAAGTGGATGCTCATTCCTGGGAGAGCTTAACTGAGAGTGTTAAGACAGAGATGTTTGCCACTTTGGCCACAGCTCAGTCTTTTCCTACCTCTAGACCTATAGGAGTGACATCTGGCAAACACTGCCAGAGGGGTATGAAAAGTAGTGGGAGGGGTCCAGGGAATTTGCAAAAGAAGGACCATTTGATTAAGAGTATTTATAGTACAATAAAATCTCCATAGTTGACTACCTCTCAAACATTGACAGTCTCCTTAAATTGACATAATTTTCACAGACCAGACATGCACCACATGCATTCCTTACGTTTGACCACCTCTGGGTTTTGACCACTTTGTTATAGTCCCTTCATGGTCAACTTATAGAGGTTCTACTGAAATCTGATCACTGAGAATAATACTCTAAGAGGCTGAAGCTCCCACTGGAAGCATTTGAGAATGTCTCAGAAAGAGCTGAGTTGACCTAAACTGGTACACTTCCTCTTTCTTTTTCTCTCCTTTTTTTTTTTTTCCTTTTTTTGAGACAGAGTTCCACTCTGTCACCCAGGTTAGAGTACTGTGACATCATCATAGCTCACAGCAACCTCAAACTCCTGGACTCAAGCAATCTTCTTGCCTCAGCCTCCCAAGTAGCTGGGACTACAGGCACCTGCCACCATGCCTGATCTATTTTTAGTAGAGACAAGGCTCTTGCTCTTGCTCTTGCTCAGGCTGGTTTTGAACTCCTGAGCTCAAGGGATCCCCTCTGCTCCTCCCAGAGTGCTAGGATTACAGGCGTGAGCCACTGTGCCCAGCCCTCTTTCCTTTTTTCTTAGTTTCCTTTTGATGATATTGTAGCTAATATTGTCACTTACTGCTCTTAACTAGCTCTCAATGATATCCATACCTCCAACGGGCACCCAGCTCTGGTGGCCTAGATTGGGAGGGCCACGTGACTTGGGATGGAGTCACTCACAGCAGAATTGAGGCAGAGTATAAGGATTTGGTGGTGGGGTGTGTGCAAAGATTTTCTAAATCAAGGTAAACCAGCATGTGGTTTTCCTGGGTATTAATGGTGACTGGCTGGTAGGCACAGGAAGGTGGTGGGGATGAGGAAGAAATAACTTCTACCAGCTGCTGTTTAACAAAAAGACCTAAGAGTAGAGGTTACTCCTCTGCCCTTCCCTTCCTCCCTTCCCCCTACGCTTTTGTGACATTTCCACTTCAAAGTTACCCTTTGTAACTGGCAGAATTCTTTGGACCTGAAGACTTCCCACCCCCACCTGGTATAAATTTTCTGGATAATCTCCTCTCCTTTGAGTGTGGGTAGCTAGGTACATGGCAAAGGTGAAGTGATTTTGTAATTGTAAGGAAGGTCTCTAATCAATTGACTTTAAGTTAATCAAAAGAGTGACCATCCTGGGTAGACCTGGCCTAACCAGGTGAGCCCTTTAAAAGAGAGCCTGGAAGTCAGAGATGGAGAAGCCAGAGAAATTCAAAGCAGCAGAGATGCTTTTCTGTTGGCCTTGGCATATTGTGGAAAGGACCACATGGCAGAGAACAGCAACCTCTAAGACCTCTAGGGTCTCAGACCTACAACCACAAGGAACTGAATTCTGCCAACTGCATCCCCTATGCAGTATCTCCCAAATGAGCTTAGAAGAGGACCCAAGCCTCAGATGAGACTGAAGCTTTGGCTGCAACTTGATTGCAACCCGTGAGCCCTTGAGGAGAGGAACCAAGCTAACCTTTGTACCCTAGGATCCGGGTCCCCAATGACCAAACAAGAGAGAGCCAGACACCGATGCAATTACACCAGGGCATTTTATTCAAGCTCGAGCCTGGGCTGCCAGCACTCCCAGACGCAACTGGGACTGAGGGCCCTGGCACGCAGGATTTTTATGGGGTGGATATGGGGTGAGGGGTGGGGGAAACAAAGTGTAGTCCCTGGGTTGGTCGTTTCTTGTGCCTATACTAGAGTTTAAAGCTGATTGAGTCCCTCCAATTTTAAGGGCTGGGGGGAGGATACACATTGGGAGATGGGGAGGGGTGTGGTTTACCAAGAAACGAAATTAGGGACTTTTAGATTTGCTCTAAAATGGAGAATGAAAGCCCAAAATGGTGTTCCTAGGTCCTTCATTCCAGAGTCACTGAGTCCTTCAAAACCACATCTAGTTTCCTGGCCTACAGAAGCTGTGAGTTGATAAATTTGTGTTGTGCTAAGCAGCTACATTTGTTACATAGCCATAGAAAACTAATACATACTTAAAGTTTATTTTAATTTCATTTAGGGAGAGAAGAGGCAATAACTCAAACTCAAGCTAAATTACTGGAATTTAGATCTAGAATCATTTTTACCAGCTGAATGAACATGGACAATTTATTTAACCTCTTTGTACTTCAGTTTCCCTAGCTAGGAATGGTGATGATAACAGTACTTTGTAGGTCATGGCGAGGAATAAATGCTTTAATAGCTATAAGGCACTTAGAGCATCACCAGGCATAGTAAGTAGTGAGTAATTGTTAATCTTTCGGTTATTTTTAGGTCAGAAAGGGGGCAGGAACCTTAGGGGGCATTGATGGTTACAGGGGAACACCACCATGTAACATACACTATGTTAATGCCTTTGATTCTGGGCTCCTGGACTTGCTGTCTACTGGGTTTTCATTATAATATTAATTATCAGGTCAACCACTACCTATAGAAAGCACTTTTGAAGAATGTACCTCTTGCCAGGAGTTTGGCTACTGACCCCACTAAGAAACCTTTTTTCAAAACCATAATACTGGCTCAGTGCCTGTGGCTCAAGTGGCTAAGGCGCCAGCCACATATACCTGTGCTGGCGGGTTCAAATCCAGCCTGGACCTGCCAAACAACAATGACAGATGCAAACAAAAAATAGCCAGGCATTGTGGCAGGCACCTGTAGTCCCAGCTACTTGGAAGGAGGTGGCAGGAGAATTGCTTGACCCCAGGAGTTGGAGGTTGCTGTGAGCTGTGATGCCACCACACTCTTCCCAGGGTGACAGCTTGAGGCTCTGTCTCAAAAAAAAAAGATAAATAAATAAATAAATAAATAAAACCATAATACTATGGAGCATTTGGGGGATTTATCTGGACAATTTATTCTCAAAATAAACGCAAACACAATGAATTCCCAGTTGTTCAAAAGTTGAATCATTGTCTAGGTTCCTAGCAGTTTCATTCTATTCCAGCCCTGGAACTGATGAATTTATGCCAATACCACAAGGCAGGCTGAACAACTGCAGGATGTCCCAATGAGAGAATTTTGCTGTTTAGTAACAAACTACTTAGAAAGAGAGGATTTTATTGTCATTTTTGTAAGGAAAAGTGAAACTTAAAGCATTTGGTTTTAGAGAAGTTTTGAGAGTTGGGAAACCTGAGTTTGATCTAATTAGTGGGCAGGCCATGAGGCCTTCCTGGATGTTAGCTTCCTCTTCTCTAAATCAAGAGGTGTCACTACTCTCTCTGAAATTCACCAGAAAGAACAAAGACCAAAACAAATTAAAAAAATTTTTCAACCATGATATTACTAGAGAATGAATCTCACACCACATAGTTTAAAAACATTCATTCACACATAAGAACACCCCTCATCCATTCAACAAATATTTACTGAGTGTCACTGAGGGGGCCAGCCTGGTTCTAAATGCCAGAGGTTCCAGCTGCTGGATATAAAGAAAACCAAGCCAGGAGAAAGGAGAGGATCAGGGTCTGATATCTTCTTTTTCCTCTGAATCAAAGCAGGTTCAGATTTAGAAATTTAAATAAAAGTGTACATAGAAGCTGTGTGGTAAAGAATTTAACCTGCCCAAAGAGAGATCTAGTCTTTGCCCTCAGCTTCTGGGAGGTAATCTCTAAAGCCCTTGGAATGTCATGCCTGATAGGAATGTTTTTGTTTGTCTGGGAGCTCTGGGTCACTCCAGAGTGTTAAACAATGTGATTTAGGGTGGGGGCTTTGGGTCACACAGTATCAGCTCCACCTCCAGAGGGGATGGACGCTGAGATGGTCACATGGGCAGTCAGTTATGTCTAGTGACAGAGCCCCAGTAAATGCTCTGGATGCTGAGGCTTGGGTGACCTTCCTTTGTTAGCAATATCGAGTGTGTGTTGTCAAACTTCACTACTGGGAAAAGTCGTGCTGTTAACTACTTTGGAAGAGGACAACTGGAAGCTCTGTTAGAACTTTCCTGGACTCTGCCCTGTGGGCCTCTTTCCTTGGAAGATTTTAATCTGTATGCTTTTGCTGTAATAAACCCTAACTGTGAGTATATAGAGTTCAGTGAATTCTGTGAATCCCAGGGAATTATTGGACTTTAGTGTGGTCTCAGGGACCTTTAAATTTGCAATTGTTGTCACAGCAGGGTGGTCTCTTGGACTACGGCTTCCTAGTGTTAGAAAGTCTCTTTCCATGGATATGGGATAAGGATGGGGAACAGGAGGACACAGAAGAAAAAGAGAATATGTTTTGGGGGGGCCCAATTTCATGACAAAACATTTAAAAGACCAGATAGTAGGGTTGAAGGAGAACTCCCAATGTTCTCTTCCTTCAGTCTCATTCAATCTCATAACTGGAAAACCCCTTCAGGATGATCTGTTGGTTTCAAAGTGGGGGAACAGCCCAAACCAAAAGTGAGTTCCTCTTCTATGGGATGAGAGATGTGCACACAGGGATAATCAGAGATGACGTGTTAAGTTTTCTTTCTTCTGTTCCTTCCCGGCAGGTCATCAAAAGAGATTGCCATCAATGACCTGCCTTTCCACTCAAATTTTGAGTGCACTTAAAACTACCTGAGGGAAAAAAGGGAGAACAGTTCATGACCATCCTCATATGGAATTCTCGGGCAAATAATAAGCTAGAATAGAGTGCTCTGTTGAAGATAAATAATACGCCTCACCGCCCCCCTCTGAAGATTCCTATATGTCGCTACTACAAAGAGAAAAAGATAGGAATAAATCTATGCCAAATATAAATTAGATGAAGAATATTCAAGAGAAGAATCACTCTAGGAAACAGAAGACATTTTTAGATTAAACTTCTCAATAGTATTAAAAACAAAGTTTTTGGCTAGGCACCTGTGGCTCAATGGGCTAAGGCGCCAGCCATGTACACCTGAGCTGGTGGGTTCGAATCCAGTCTAGGCCTGCCAAACAACGATGGCTGCAACCAAAAAATGGCCGGGCCTTGTGGCGGGCACCTGTAGTCCCAGCTACTTGGGAGGCGGAGGCAAGAGACTTCCTTGAGCCCAGGAATTGGAGGTTGCTGTGAGCTGTGA
>CAUYRH010035903.1:0-40605 GCA_963574655.1 Perodicticus potto
GGGACTGAGTAATACTTGTCCTTGGCTGGTCTGGGAAGGAGCTGCTATCACTCGGGGCAGACACAAGGACGAGGGGTGGGGAAGGGAGTAAGTTACTTAATGCTTTCGGTATGTAACTACATAATGAAGGCTGAGGAATAAGATGGAGTTAGTTTTAATAAAATGGAGTCAGCTTGGTCTTTACACCGTCAGTAAAATCAGTAAAGTTTCTTAATTTTAACAATTTGGCAAAAGTTCTAGTTAATATATTCATAGCCATACATACTTATCTTTAATACTCAGAACACTTAAAATCTGCTCTCTTAGTGATTTTCAAGTATCAAATATATTCTTATTGACTACAGTCACCATATTGTGCAAGAGATCTTTTAGGACACACAGGATTGCGTTCAGGGTCTACCTCGACAATCAAGGATAAACTTCTCTCAACCTTCTTAACTTGATTGCATCTTTTGCCATAAAGTTCGATATTCAGGTTTAGGGGATTAAAATATGGACCTATCTTTTGGAGGATTTAATGTTCAACCCAGTACCCATTCTTTTTTTTTTTTTTTTTTTGTCTGATTTTTGGCTGCTCTAATGTTGTACAACCTTTCTCCCGTTTTCTAGCCTTGGCTTCTGTCACTTTCCTTGCGTTTTAATCCCTTCCCTCCGTCTGAATCAGGTGTTAAAATGCCTTTGTGCTTTTCTTCTTTAATTTCTTCAAAGCTAAGCAGCCCCTCCACACAACCTAAGCAAGATCTCTTTTGGTTTGTTTAGTTCAACATAGTTTTGACTGCCAATATAAAAGCCACTCAAGCCTTCTCCAGAATTTTCTGAGAGACTAAGAGCCTGAGACAAATTAGTTAGATTTTTCACCTGAAGTGGTAAACTCACTGAGGCTCATCAACTCTGTGACAAAGGCTTATATCATGACCTATGAAAAGCGATCTATTGATACTGGAATTTTATCTTCAGTGGGTTCTTGGTCTCGGTGATTCAAAGAATGAATCCATGGACCACAGATCAGTGGTAAGACAGGATTTATTTTCAGAAAAGAAAAGAATACAAAAATACCAGGGCTCCTAGCAGAGAGAAAAAAACCAAGTTGGGAGGGGAAAGCTCTCTCTCTCTCCTTCTCTCTGTCTGTCTGTCTGTCTCCGGGCTCTTTGTCTAGGAGTATATATAGGAGCATGGTTTCCTTGTATATGAGGCCAGGAAATGAATGGATACAGTCCTTTCCGGAGTCACCTTGCAGGAGCAAGGTGAATGAATGTATTAAGAATGGATATAGTCCCTTCTGCTGGGGCAAGGGGAAGGAATGTATTAATGAATGGACACAGTCCATCTTGGAATTGAGGCCTAGGAAACTTACATGAAATTGACCTAGGCATAGGAAATGGGGGTTTCTGTTCAGTCCTAAGTGCAGGGGAAAGGAGACATCAAGGTGCCCATGTCTCCCTGGTAGTTGTCTGGCCCCTCTGGCCTGGGGTGGGGGAGGTCCTCCCTTGCCCACCATCCAGTCCGCTGGTTCCTCTGCCAGCTGCCACTGTACCCACACTGCTGAGGGGGAGATGATGGGTCCTCCAGCTCAGCTCAAGTGACCTGGCTGGGGTACCACCTGTCCTGTATCACTATGTTCAGCTTATCTTTAACAATGTTTAATCCTGATCTTTAGCATGGGCCATATTCATGTTAAGTTCTAGATATTTAACTGCTAGAGCATAAATTCTACCATAAGGAAATTTCACATATTCCATCATAAAGAAAGATTTTTCCTCAATGTTTGTACTTTGTTTGTTCTGAAGTACCCACCTGATAGACCTCATTTATTTTCCACTTTGCATTGAAAAATGCAGGGGCTGTAGTTTGGGAAAAGAGAAGGATTTGTCTTTTAGCATTTCTTCTGAAGGGGAGGGAATTGGTTTAAACATGAAAGTTTCTGGATGCAGTTTTCTATTCAATCAAATAAGGACAGAGTAAAAGTTGTCTGTCCTTGTCTCAAATAGAAAGTTTTTATTCCCTTCTGACCTCAATTTGATTGCTATTTTTTTACCTGACATATAATGCTTTTCTTGATAAAAATGCTTTTATAAAAGTTCAAAATATTAAATTGTACTAATACCCATATTAATAACAACAAAAGCGCTACTATCTTCAGCATTTGTAAATTATGTTAGCTGTTCTCTAAGAATTCAAAGGAGACTAAGATTGTTTATTTCCTCTCTTTTGGCTGCATTTTGACCCCCCACTGTGCTGGGTGAGGGGAGAGAGGCCCCATACAAAAAGAAGAGAAAATAAACCAGGTGATCAATCAGACGACTGAGGTTTCTTGTTCTTGTTTTTGTTTTTTCTTTAACCCAGAAACTCAGGTGCTAATTATTCTGCCAACCTTCCTACACAGACATGGGGAGAAGTACGAAGCCTAACACTGGGATTTCTAAAAACAAAAGAGAAATAAGCTTGTGGTGGAAAATCTCTGCATGATTTCAGTTTCCCCTGTACTTGGAATGTTTTTAAACGTTTCTCATACAGCATCGTTTTCTGCAACTGAACTGCGGTTGGGTATGTCCCCAGTTTTCTCATTTCAGTTTTGTTGGTTCATCTGCTCCCGGTGTCACCTGGGGAAAGAACTGTTACTTCCACAGATTTCAGAAAATTCTGTTGCTCCCTGAAAGTTTGAAAAGAACATTTCCACTGAAGCTAAACCTGTAGTCAGGCTGCTAGTAGTCTTCCAGTTAGAAGGCACAGTCACGGCAGTTTCTCTATAGAAAACAGGTTCTAAATGGAGAAATTCTGAAGTCTAATCTTGATCTGGCTTTTGTTGAGGAAGTGGCAGCCCAAGGGAAGTCATTTCTTTCCTACCTCCCTCTTTTAAAACTGCAATTATTATATCTACCTCTTTCACACATAAAATTATCAGATAAATTGATTCCGTTATGGACTTTCTCAGGCCAGGGAACATGCAGAAGGGACAGCATTTATTTTAAATTGTTATCTTACTTGGCAGACTTTCTTCCTGGGCTGCCAAAGGAGATCCACAGACAGGGCAGCTGAGCGTCACACTATCAAACGCCCCAAGGGGCCTGCCACCAACTCTGGAGAGCCAGCCTGAGCTCTGGAGCCCGGGTGTGCTCATGTAAGATGATCACTGTTCTTTTTGACATGGCTGACAAAATATTTCTAGAGTCACGGAAGACATTTGCCTTCCCAAGTTGAGTTTGTAATAGAAAACAGAAAAGCCAGTATTAAGGTATGATTTTCGTTATTCTTTAAATGCCTTAAATTTTCTACAGTAAATTATTGAGTTTCCCTATGTAGTATTTTTTTCTCAGAGTTGGCCTCTTGTTACCTGTCACATCTCCAGTACCAAGAAAAGTCTCTGAAACTTAGTAGATCATCAAAACAAACAAACCAAAAAATGCATTCATTCATGCATCACTCATTTATTGGCTGCCTTGACTACTCAGCAAGTAACAAATCCATTTGCAAGCCCTGGGATGACAGTAAAACAAAACTACACCACACCAGAATCCCTGTCTTTGTGTGGCTTACATTTCAATTAGCCAGAATGGAGGTGTAGATATCCAAATTTATTTTTGCTTTACCTGGATTCCTTCTGCTTGACATCAACACTTCCAGTTTTCCCTGTGTACGGTGAGGAATGTTACTTAACCATCCTGCATTCACTGCTTCGTCTATAAAATAGAGGTAATGATAGTTCTTCAATTATTGGCTATGGCAAGAATTATATAACTCACATGTATTAATAGCATTTAGAATACAACCTGAGTCACAGTGAGTGATCAGTATTATCTATCATCACCATTCAGGTTATTTTAAACTCCCTATGTATCTGGTTTCCTCAAGTTGCTGATAAGGTCTTCTATCTGCCTTCCTGTGTGTACATATTGTGCAAATAATACAAACTTTTCCTGGAAACCAAGAAGGACAAAATGTAAATCTGTGCATCTACATGTAGTATGATGCTCTTGTTTTCATGAAGTTTATATTCTAAACGAGGAAGACAAACAAATAAATAAATGTGTGGCAAACCACCATGCTATGAAGAAAAATTAGGTTAAGTGACAGAGAAGATTTTGCTTCAGATCAATTGATCAAGAAGGACCCTCCGAGAAGATGACATTTATGCAGCATCCTGAAAGGAATGACGAAATTAGTCACATGTGCTTTTAGGAGCATTGCAGTCCTGGCAAACTTACTAGGTTAATTCAAACTAGGTGAATTACTAAGTGAATTCAAACTTACTAGGTACAAGAGGAGTGAGATTGTTGCACAACATCAAGGAGTCTACTTTTTCAAAGGGGATAAGATCTATTTAGGGAAATTGTAGTGGGAATCAAATTCCTAAACATCATTTGCATACTAAGACGAGTTTATGCCTCAACAGCGACTATACAATAAATGCCTTTTGGTTACCGCTAAAGTATAATTTTCTAAAAGGTAAAAATCATGACTCTCATGCAAGTGTCAAATGAATCCTTGTCAAAAAATTTATTCAACTCTTTAATTAATAAGACAACCAGTAAGTTATAAAAGTCAGTTCAAAAGATACTCGTAGGTCCGGGGAGTTACAGTAAATTTAATAACAAACAATTAAGATAATATTGCTAGATTAGATACAAAACTCGTTAGTGTCATATAGGACAACAAGCTGCTATAAATTTGAAATTATTTTTTCCACCAGAAGAAAATTATTTGTCTCTCTATCAGACAAAAAAATGTGCATGTTAACATATCCGCTCACAATTAAGATCTTTAAACAATAGTAAATAGGGCCGTGGGTGGGTCCGTTCTATGTAACGTTGAAAAGATACGTCATTCGCCTTTTGATTTATTTGGAAGTTTGGTTAATTTTTCTTCAGGCAATTTAAATTTTAGAGACATGCCTTTAAAAGAGCATGAGGCTTATGTGTGGTTTCATGGTGCGTGTTGGTTTCTGACAACTATAAAGATCCAGGAAATTGAAAATCCATATTCATGAAAGTTAAACAAGTAGAGTTCTTCTTCTCCCAAAATAATCCTTTTATTCCAATAATCCCTTTTGTTTTGCTTAAACTAGGTTTAGTTAGGATTTGATGGGGTTTGTTTTATATTTTTTGTTTTGTTTTGTTTTAGGGAAAACATTTTTATTTTATTGTATGTATGTATGTATGTATTGCTACAAGCACAGACCTCATCAGTAGCAAATTAGAGCACAGGAGAAGAGCTACTTGCTTTCATTTCATTCCAGTATTTGACCTACCCACTTCAAGGGATAGAAACAATTCAGAGCTTATTCCAAAGACACTACCTTGACTCCTAAGGCGTAGAGCTGATTAACTCCACAGAGAGCTGATTACTCCACAGAGATCCATTGACACCTTGGAAATTCGGATTCTCTTTAGAAAATGTGTACAGGAATTCTGTGCTGTGATTCCAGATTGCCGAGGTCCCACTTCCTTCAGACTGTGTGAAGTAAATAAAGAGAATGTCTGAGTTTTTAAAGTATGTTTGAATTTTTGCAATGCAAGAACATTTCCCTTTCCAGGTGGAAACATAGCATTTCTGTTGTTTCCTGGGCTTTAATGCAAACACAAAGAATGAGGAGAATTTCCCAACTTTTATTTGTCAAGGGTCAGAGTGGGTCACAGGTCTTCAGTGCCTTTTATCATATCACTGAGAACATTTCCTTTCTCCCTATCTCCTCTTAGTCAGATGCCTGCCTCATAGCTCATTGTCTAAATATCAAAGAGGTGAAGATCATAAGGAAACAATTACCTTCTCATGACAAGAGAGTGAATGGAAAGCTTTACCCTATTAGAAATAAGGGTAAGCATTAACAATTGCAAGTTAATTGATATGCAAGTTTATTAATCTCTATACTCTACAAAGACCTCTAAGCTTCTTCAGACTACCAAATGCAGGATAATAACTAGCTTCAGCAACACAACAAATTCCATTACCAGAGTAACTCTCACTCCTCTCTTGAAACAGAGCTCTTCTGTACAACCAAGGGCTAGATTTGCACTCTGTAGCAAAATAGCTACTCCTGAGGCAACAGTCTAAGCTAGACCTTATTCCTTTGACCAGGCTGCTTTGTGAAGTCATTTGCAATCTATTTTCTTTTAATTGGAAACAAATTAGTACTGTCTGGGGAGAACAATGTGAACATTGAACCACGATCTTTTGGGGGAGTAAGCCACAAAGAGTATGAGCAATTTTTTTTTTTTAACACGTCCTTCTTGGTTGCAACTTTTTGCTTCCTATTATTTTATGTTGCCTCTAGGGTTCCACTATAAGCAAGCCATTAATGCTAATGTGAAAATCTTGCAATGTTTGGAATAAATTAAGCACATGCTGTACCCTAATTATTTTACAGGTATTACCGCTTTGCTGGCTGAGTCGTGAGTAGGAAGCTAACTGGAAACTTTTTTAATCATCTGGTAGACATTAAGCTGAAAGGATCTCTGTCTATGCCCATTGCTTAAATTCTGTTTAGTAAACAGACTGCACACAGCTAACTGCTCTGACTTCTCTTTGAAATGAGTATATAAATAAAAGGCCACCACTGCTGTGTGTATTTCCATTTATGAAGCTTCTAACCACAGGGTTGTGCCATCATTAAATGAGTGGGCTGTGGAAGTGACTGCGCTGAAGGTAAATGTCAATTAGTGCCCCTGGGAGAGAAGATGAGTCAACTACCTACTGTCTTCAAGAACATGATAATCATTTTATAGCTTCTCTAGCTCAAAGGTTATTTTTAAAAGGAATTTGGGGGTAGGTAAGAGATTAAAGCTTTCAATTACTTAAAGATCTTCAAGGGCTGAACTTCAGACCCTTGGGATAAGAATTACAAAAAGTCCCTGCAGGATGGGTTCTTAAATTTAATCCTCCCGTGACTTTTTGAATCAGAATACTGGTTGTGGAACCCCAGATTCTACATTACTAACCACGGCCCTCCCACCCCACTGAGGAAATTCTGATTCACACTAGGCTTTAATTAAGAATCACTGGAAGACGGCTATTCTTCATTCCATTCTTAGACACACTCCTCTGGGTTGCCCTCTGTTGTCTAGACTTAGCCTGTGACTAGGAAGTGAACACTGTGTGTTCACATTTAAGGCATACGAGTATCTTCCATGGACTTTCTTAGTCCATCGTATGCTGCTATAACAGAATACCACAAAGTACTTAATTTACAGTGAACCAAAATCTATTTGGCTCACAATCCTGGAGGTTGTGAGCTTGAAGAACATGGTGCTGGAATCGGCCCATAGCTAAAGGTGAAGGGAGAGAGAGGGTAAGAGCAATATAGAGCAAGAAGAGACCAGACACATTTGATAATAAGCCCAAACCCACAATAATGATAGCAATTCATTCACGGTCTTGATCTAATCAGCTCTGGACCTTGTTGCACTGTGGATTAAGGTCCGAATGTATGAATTTGGGGAGACACATTCAAACTGCCGCAGTTACCTTTAATAACTGGTTAAGCTAGTTATGTCTACTAAAAGAATTATCAAAGCCAGGCTGGTGAATCATTTAGAAAAAATTAACAGATGAATCTCACTGGAGATTAGTTGGGTTATCCTACTAAGCAGAGTAGGTTGAGTGAATTAATACCTTTTGGGGATATGAGGTACAGGATTGGTTATACTGGTGTGATTTTAATAAATGCTAATCAACAACTTGCTCTGACAGAATATATCAGAATTTGAGATTAGAGTCAGCTTATAGCATGATTCAAGTTCGGATCCTAGTCTGCGGAGCTCAGAGCGGGGGAGTTCCATGACCCTCAGGAAACACGCCATGCGCTCCCTATTGGTTTCCAGCTCTAGAAGCTGTGTACCGGGAGCTGCCTGTATTTACCTGATCTGAACATTCTAGAGAACACAATTCCTTTTATTTTGGCCTCAGTCTACAGTTGTGGTGCATCCTCATTTTTACAGGCATAATATTTGCTCTGTGAAACTTATTTACTTTATGTGTTAAATTTCCCAAAAGGAAATGTTTTGCAAGCTGTTATTTAAACAGCGATAACAGTTTTTGTTTTATTTTAAAGTCAAAGCATGTGAAACAAATGCAATATATTCAACTACTACAGTAAAATGGAATCATTTGTAACCCAGGAATCTTTTCTTAAAGGTTACACATAGCTTGCATTACCTTGCGTTTTATTTATTACTTAACCAGGACATTTCATTAGAAGATTCTGTGATTTTTAAACCACACTCTGATTTTCTGACATATTTTCATATACACAATTGATTTTTTATTCTGAAATGTTAGCTTAAACTAGGTAGAGTCATCGATATTGGTTTCAAATTTAGGTTTTAAATTCTTAGAAATGTAATGCGACACTGTAACTTTTAGGACATGCACAAAATATAAAAAAATCCATGACTTATGAGATTGACAAAGAATCTATTTCAGCTTGTGTTAAGTTTTAATGAAGCAAAAGAGCAACAGGCATAACCAGTTTCTTTAAGAAGGTAGGGCAAGAAGTTTTATTTAATGTATCTTTAACTGCTTTTGTCAAAAAGTTACTGAAAGAAAATCTGTAATGAATGGTAAGAATGTTTTCATTTCTGCTTTCTACAAACAGAGGGGTGTGGACTCTACTTTGTAAATGACTTTGGAACTCCTCCTTGGAGATTATTGAAAGGACTCTAATCCTCACCAATATGTTTCATCTAAACCATGACAATGACTTCTAAATAAACAGCATCAGTCACTGTGGAGGTTGCAAAGATGCACCCCTGAATCTCAGATCCCAGTTTAAACCTAAATGAAAGAATGTTCCCTGGATAAAGAAAGACTTGAACCAACGCTGTCATTTTATTACTATGAATTGAGTTCACCAAGAACTTGTAGAAAAGATTCACGAAGTTCCAAATCTACCATTAAATGGACACGTTCTTTTTGAGAAGCTGATCCTTGTCAGAAACAGTGTTGGAAAATAGGAAGCAAACTAAGAACCACTTAGAAACGAAGAATGGTAAGAAATTTCATTTATCCTTGTAGCCACTCGATTGACCTTGCCATACACAAAGATAATGGTGCCCCAGGAATAAACTTCTGAAAGAAATTAGATACTAAACTTTTATGAATCAGCTTGGTGTTACAATTATGAGTGGACAAAACTTTCTTTTTCATAAACAGTTTTCCATTGATCCATTGTTCCCAATTCAAAAAGGGAAGGAGCCAGAAACCATCAGGAAATGAAGGGCCTAAACTATTGCCCCAAAATTTATTTGTGTTCTTCCTGTGTCATGATCTCTTTTTACTTGAGGGAGCTCAGGGCTCCAAGTTTCTCGACCCCTGCCTGTTCAGCCTCCGGGAGGGGAGCTGGCTTTTATAATGTCGGGTGCCAGGTTTTCAAACACTGTTTTCTTTCCCACGAGTCCAATAAATGCTGGCTTGTTGAGTCATATGCCCTCCAGAAGGCAAATCAGACTTACAAAAGATCCCCCGTTTTCTTTAGCCATGATACATCTTACTTTCCCCAATTAAGTCAGCTCTAGTTCATGGGCAGAAACTCTTAGACCCAGCCTTGCATTGCCACACACACACCCCTCACTCACAAATGTCTTTTCTTTCCGACTCTTGCTTTTTTGACTTTCAGTTTATTGTTGCTGTCAAAAGGAGATAAGCGTATGTTTGTCAAGATTACTTCCTGAAAAGGATCTCATTTTGGACTCATTAAATAAATCATGACTTTGAAAAAATATAAGACAAAGATTATTTTTGTTTCTTCTTTCCTCCACAAAGTGGTTTGCATTAGCAGAGCAGTTAATAAAACTGCTTTGGTCAAGGTTGTAGGTGATTTTTTTTTTTAATCTAATGTGATTTATATGATAAACCCACTTCTATATTACACTTCCTCTTGGTGTCCAGACCTCTCATTATCATTGAATCATAGCACAACCTCCTAACAAGTCTGAAATTGAATTAGAAACACTACTGTTTTACTACAAGTTCTGAGGTCCATCCCTTTTCTTTTATATCTGATAGTAGCTGCTATTAGACTTTAGCCTCTTTCAATTATTTTCCAAGTATTTCAATTCAACAATTGGCTCACAGGTCTGAATTCATCAATAAAAAAAACCCTTAAGACTCTCCTAGGTACCTAGAAACCTACTAGCAGATGAGAGAGGAAAAGAATATAAAAGATTTATTAATTGACCTTGAGAATATATTAAAAGTAAATAAAGTTATTGAAATATTTAAGGAATGTGCTATGAGCTTTTCCTCTCAATGTAACAGAGTCTGAGAGATTCTATAAATCTGCTTTGGCTGGGATAGTAAAAGAAGGATTCACAAAGCCTATGGGAATTATGAGATAGCAGGATTTGAATGCATGGAATCATGGAGGACAGAAAGCAGGACAGGAGCCAAGGCCTAAATAAAGGAAGCGTATATTAGAGTTGGTATCACTGTCTCATGCTGGAGGCAGCTTGCCTGCCAAGGAAGGGTATGTGGGGGAAGATTGAGAGATTGGGCTGAACTAGCATTATCGGTCTAGTTTACGATGACCTTCAAAGCCAGGCAAAGTACCTTAGGTCATGCCCTTCTGATAGCTGTGTCCTGCAGGAAGCGGATACAAAGAGAGAGAAGTACAAGAAATTTATTGAAATCAATGCATCTTAAAGATAAGGATGGAGATAGAGCTGGAGTAGGCAAGAAGACCTGTCAACCGTCCTGGGTCTGAAACGTGGAAGGAAGGGAGAGGGGTTAGAAAGAGCCTCTGACTGCAGTGCACCTCCAGGAAGTCCCAGGTGGCCTGGTGGGGCCCCGGCACAAAGACGTCCTGGTCCTGTGGGGTGTCCTTCTTAGACAGAAATGGCCAGACCACACCACGTGCTGCCACTGTTCTAAGTCATTGTCTCAGGCTTCCTGGGAAGAACAGAGCCCCAGTTCAAGATCAAGGGCAGATTCTGAAGTCACCTACAACTGCAGGCTATCAGCTGAGATTGTGTCGCTTCCCACGTCAGGTTCTCAGTCAGGGCAATCTCATTGGCAGACCCCCTACCAGTCACAGCCTTTAACCAGCTTTGTGACCAAACCTGATTAAAGGAACTCTGCACATTGTCTCCCACTTGCTTGCCCAAACTCCATACACCAACCTGCCCCATAAGAAGCTCTTATCGGTGGCTATAACAGCTTTTTATTCCTCTGGTTCTCGAAAGACCTCTTTTCGCATAGTTATAGAGGTCAACAAAAATATTCTGCTAAAAATACTTAACTGGCTTCAAAATACAAGAAGTACAATAACTGTTTGTCATTAATAAATATTCTGTTAAATGTTTATTTTAGATGAAATTTTTTGAACTATATTAGGTGTTAAAATTAGTATCGCTGAACATATCATTATAACTGAAGAGTTTATAGGTTAAATTTCCTTATTCTTCAAAGATTTTTCAGAATATGTGCAATAATTAAAGAGAAGTAAATATCAACTTTAAGCAGTTACACTTAGCAATTAATTCCAAAGTCAAATTTTTACAGCAAAATGTGTGTTGAACATGAGATATTGGTACCTTTTAATATGTTTTATAAATTGAGTGATGAGGCTTTCAATGTATGTACAGATAAGAAGATTTTAAAATGACCCTGCTTCTGCAAAGACACTTCTGAGACAGGTGAGTGCCTGTAGAGCATTGTTTCCAGGTATTCTCATTATCTTTAACTAATGTATCTCCTCTTTTATGTGCATTCACTTTGTATATTGGGATGTGATATGTATGTGTAATATAGACGTGTAAAATGCACCAAGGACTGGTTCAGAGAGGAGGAGTATACCAATAAACCAATGAACTATAAAAGAAATTCTAAAAAAGAAAAAAATTGTTTCTTCCATTAATTTACCTTATGGGAAGGTTATTGCTACAAAAAACAAACCAATATAAGAGATTATCATTGTTAATTGTTATTAATAGATAGTAATAAGAGAAAAAGAAAGAAAGAAAGAGGAGAGAGGGAGGGAGAAAAACTATATATCCTATTTTTACTGTACATTTTATATGTTTAGATACGCAAATACTTACGACTGTGGAAGGAAGGAAGGAAGAAAGGAAGGAAAGAAGGAAGGAAGGAAAGAAAAGGAAGGCAGGCAGAGAGAGAAAGAGAGGGAGGGAGGAAGGGAGGGAGGAAGGAGGGAAGGAAGGAAGGCAGGCAAAGAGAGATAGAGAGAGAGGGAGGGAGGGAGGAAGGATGGATGGAAGGCAAAGAGAGAGAGAAAGAGAGGGAAGGAGGAAGGGAGGGAGGAAGGGAGTGAGGAAGGGAGGGAGGAAGGAAGGAGTAGGCATGCCATTTTTAAACAGAGAGTTCAGGGTAGGAATTACTGAAGAAGATGAAGAATTACAGGAAGATGTCAAGGAGAAGATTGTGCATTCATTTTTTGACATGTTATATTGAGATTTTGTATAAATCCAAGTGGAAAGTGGAGGTGCATATAACATAGGTGTATATAGTTGTTTGGAGTCGAGGGCAAAGTCTAAGCAAAAGATATAATCTTGAGAGTCACGTAGAGTCAACAAATGAATTTTAGTCAACAAGAGACTGCATATACAATGGTGATCCTATAAGATTATATACATATTTTTACTGTACATTCTCTTTTTTAGGTACATGAATACTTACCATTGTGTTCCAATTGCCTACAGTGTTCATTTCAATAACACGCTGTTCAAGTGTGTAGCCTAGGAGAAATCAGTGATAGGCATACAGCCTACATTTATAGCAATATGCCTATAGCCTGGGTATATAGCATTCTACACCATCTAGTTTGTGTGAGTATACTCTGTAATGTTTTCACAGTGACAAAGTCATCTACAGTTGCATTTCTCAGAATACATAACTGTTAAAGGACTCATGAATGTATACCTTACTGAAGGCACTCACTCAATCAGTAAACACATGTTGAACACCAACCATGGTAGGTCAGACAATTAAGTTCTAGAAAAAGCGCTATATACCTCATTTACAAAAAATGTTTCGCTGTCTATTGCCCTACGTGATCTGATCCCATATCTAAAAAAGAGAAGTATCTTCTTTAGGTCTTTAAAAAATGTCACTTTTCCTGTGAGATTCACTTGCACCCACCACATACATATATCTGATATATTCACTGCTCCTAGGCCTAGTTTTAACTTTTCATTCTTATCTTGTCTCTATTAGTCATGCATCGTTCTCTAGAGAAACAGAACCTATCAGATGTGTACATAGATGGAAAGAGATTTATCTTAAGGAATTGGCTCATGTAATTATGGAGGCAAATCCAAAATTTTCAAGGAAGGACAGTGGGACAAAGACTCAAGGAAGAGATGATGTTGCAATGCAAGTTCAAAGTCTGTCTTCTGCATAATTCCTTCCCATTTAGGGGAGGTCACTCTTGTGTTTTATTAAGGCCTTCAACAGATTGGGCAAATTCTACCACCATTATGGAAGGCAATGCACTTATTCAAAGTCCCCCAATTTAAATGTTAATCTCATCCAAAACCACCCTTGAAGAAAACATTCAGAATGACAATGATGATTGACTAAATATCTGGACACTGTGTCTCAGCCAAGTCAATACCTAAAATTTATCATTAAATTATCTAATGTACTTATACACAGTTTATTGTCTTCTCCTATCCCTAACTTAATAGTAAGTTCCATGTGGAAGGGCAAGATAGTAACATTTTTGGCTCTGTACGGCATACAGTCTCTATCACAACTATTTAATTTTATGATTGTAGCACAAAATTAGTCATAGTAAAAATGAGTGTGGCTGTCTTCCAATAAAACTTTATTTACCACATCAGATGATGAACAGGATTTGTCCTTTGCAGACACTGGCCTGAGGAGTCAGCAGAGTGGCAGAAGACTGAGTTCTGTGTCACACCAGAGGTCACTAATCAAATAAATGAGGAAGCATGACAAGAGAAGATTAGGGAGAAGAGACCAGTGAGAGAATAGGAAAACCTAGAAAATGTGATAGAAGAAACAAGGTATTTCAAGAAAAAGGATACAATCACCCAGATCAAAGGTAGCTGAAAAGTCAAGTCAGATGAGTTCTGAGACTTGACTATCTAATTTAGCAAGTTACCCACACATTTCAGTGTTGGGATAATCAGGTGTTCCATCTAGATTCCCTATTCAAAGTTAACATAAACATATAAGTGTCCTTCAGCAACTCAGATTTTGACTTGCACCTTCATCCCTCACTGGGGATGTCCCTCCTCCATAGGAAACCTCCTTACCCAAAGTTATGGCCCTAACCCCCAATAAACAGCTCATGGCTGATATAGGGAAACAAAGCCTCCTTGACTGACTTTGGGACTATGACGAAGGCCAACTCAGCTGCAGAGGTTTCCTATAGGATAGGCTGAGTCTCTCTTGTACCCACATAGTGAGTTAGATTCTCCTTCTGCCCCATCCGGCCTTCCTCATTTTCTTACAAGTATGACTCCTGGAGAAATCCCCACCTGCACAACTCATCAACTTTTTCATGGAACTCTCTGAGTCAGTGTCTGCTTTTATAGAACACAATCTCAGACACAGGGTTTACAGGGGACCCTGCATGTCTTTGCTTATTATCCTGAAGACCCATTTCACTCTTAAGTATATCCCAGCTGGGATGATAAATAATATGTACAGACTAGTCCAAAGGTAACCTTTATAAGAGCAGTTTGGTAGCACAATAGAGTACTATTTAGAAGGATTTGGTGGGGAGAAACCAAGGGAGAAGAATTGTAAACAGAGAACATAGACAAATCTTTAAAAAGACTTTTTATCCATATAGAATAGAGTAAGTTAGAAGGGATAGGAGCATCAAAGGAGGCATTTGTTTGTTAAGTCAGAGAGCAGACAGAGTATTTTTTTTTTCTCATCTAGTAAAAGGGGGAAAATAAATGCTCCGGGGTGGGGAAAGAGCGGACATTAGCTAAAGCAAAGTTCTTGAGCAGCTGTTTCCACTCATAAAAAGAGCCCATCAGTTCTTGTAAATTTTTAATGAGATAATTTATGAAAATGGCTAAGTCCAATGTTTAATAAACACAGTGGGCACACTGGCAAGAATGTGGCCAAAGTCAAGCTCATGGAGTTTCCTATTCAAACTATTGGCTCATATTGCGTTGATGACCATTGAAAATGCTCAGTCATTTTTACCACGAATTTTGATAAACCTCCCTTGAAAGTACAAGTAGTATAACCTCAGAACATATGAAGTCTTTCTCACTGTCAGTTACTCAAATCAGTGTCTTTCCTGACTGGTAAACAGAATAATACCTCCCCTGCCTCCCTCACACTCGCCTCCCTCCTAATGCCTGGAAACGTGAAAGTGTTTGGTATGTGGCAAAAGAGGAATCGAGGTAGCAGATGAAATTAAATGTGCTGATTAGCTGACTTGAAAATAGAGGGATTATTTTAGATTGTATGGGTGGGCCCAATGTAATCACATAGATCTTTTAAAGTGGAGGGAGGAGGTAGGAAAGGAGAATTTGAGAGATGGTAGGGTGAGGAGGACTGTACCAGATATTGCTGGCTTTGAAGGTGTAGGAAGAAGGGCCTGAGCTAAGGGCAGGCAACCTCCAGAAGCTCCAAGAGGCAAGAGGTCTGCTCCCTATGAGCCTCCAAAGATGAAAACAGCCCTGTAGCTGTGTGATTTTTAGCCCAGGTAGACAGACTCAGAATTCTGACCCTCAGAACTAAAGATAAACTTACATCATTGTGACTCACCAGGTTTGAGTTAATTTGTTACTGCAGACATAGGAATTGGATGTAGTGACTTTTCCCTTGCTGAGCATTATATCATCAGAATGCAAGGAGTGAAAGACAGACAAGACTTCTTATTCCTTTCATATTTAATGAATTTCATGGGTACAGCATGCCACTGTCTACCAAAGGAAGTTTCAGAATCTCTAGGCTGGCATTCACAAGTCTCGAGATTCTTTCCCTAAGCTTATTTTTTCTAGTCTTTTACCCTTGTGTTTTATCTCCCTGAAATATTTTCCCCCCTCTCTCCTCCACTTCAAATCACACTTTTCTTTAAAACTACAAATCAAAACTCAATTCTTACATCAAGCCTTTTCTGATATTCTCCATCTGCACCCTCACTTTTCTGCCACCCACATGCTTTCCAGGTCTTATTTATTTTAGGTGGGAAAGGTTGGTGAATTACTTTTAATTACCTTACAGTTTTAAAAGAGAAAAACACAAATATGAACTCATCTGATGATTTTATTATCTATTTTAGGTTACATAAAATGTTGTTTATCTATTTTAGGTTACGTAAAGTGTTGTTTATTTTAGTTTATAATTTTTTTTTAACAATGCTTCCTGAAGCCATCTCCAGGGTACAGTCAAGGCTTCCTCTTGTATGTCTCACAGTACAGAATGGTTTCTTTCCTTCATAGTTCTCATTTCTTCTGCTGCAAACCATGCAATCCTTTGCTGATTTTTTGTTCATTTTGCATTCTAAAATGCATCTTTTCGTTTAGCCTTTCCTCTGTGTCAGAAAGTGACGGTTTTCCCCCTCTTTCCTGAATTTCTGTTTCTCACTTTGTTCACAAGCTCATTGATGACATTTCTCCTATTAGAAAGATGTGTCTGCACTTTTTCTCCCGTGGAGCAGGTGAACAAACACAACCAAGAAAACACGTTGGATATCTTCCAACATAAGATTGGAAAGGCTAAATAGATATATACACTCCCACAGTATATTTCTATGAATATAATAATCAGTAAATGTTGAATGAATGAATGTAAAATTTGCTTTAAAAATGTTTTTAGATTTGAGAAAGATTTGGAGTTGAAAATTCAACTCCATTCAATGCTATGAACTTCGAGGGTGGGTTAGCCTGTTTTGTGTTTCCATGAAGGAAAGCGTGAGGCTGGGTAATTTATAAAGAGAAGTTTATTTAGCTCATGTTTCTGTAGGATGCATAAAAAATTGGTGCCAAAAACTGCTTGGATTCTGGGGAGGGCCTCAGGCTTCTTTCTCTCAGGGCAGAAGCATATGTAGATATCCCTTGACCAGAGAAGAAGCAAGACAGAGAGTGGAAAGGGGCCTGGTGGCTATGTTTAACAGCCTGCCCTGCCTTCTCAGGAACCAGCAGAGGTATAGCTTGAACACTGCTCCCCCCATTAATCCTTTCATGAAATCCATTCAGGAGTGATCTGCCCCCAGGAGGCAAACTTCACCCAATAGACCCCACCTCCGAAATTGGGAATCAAATTTCAATTTGATTCTCAATTTGATTCATCAATTTCATGATATTTGGAGGGGTCAATCAACCCAACCATAGCAAAGGGTTCTGATATATTTTAACCACTATCACAGTGATTACGCTTGTGCTATTCTGCCTTGTATTTGAGCTATAAAAATTCTAAGACAAGCTAATTTCGGTATCTGCTGGTCTCTAAATGGTGAGACTTAGGCTTCATTTAATACCTTTGTTCAAAACTCAAATGTTATTCATTATAATAGACTCATAAGTAAAGACTAAGATAGTAAAAGGACAGATGTGCAAAGATATTTTCGAGATAAAACAAATGATTCAAATTCAGAACTACCGGCAGGATTGTGGTATGGGTTGGGTTGGTTGGAAAAATGCACTAAATAATTAAATTGCCAAAAATGCTAGCATTATCGGTCACAAATCAATGGTGAGGTGTTAGGGACATAGAAAAACAAACTGCCCATGACCTCCCTCCCCAAATGTTCTAATCCCTGTGGAGACCTTTTCATGGAAGCCCATTTGTATCCAAATTGGCTTTCTTTCTCTTCCTGTTAACAAAACTATACCTTCCAGGATTGTTAATAGAAATTCAATGTTATGACTGAGTCTGAATTTGTAGATATTTCTTTTTGCTGTTGCTAACTTGTAGACCTTTCCTTTTGCTGTTGCTAATAAACTCAGATGTTGATTTGTGCACTTTTATATATTTAGCCTAAGCAAGAGCTGATGTAGAAATCCCTGGATTTGGACAGCTGAAAGAGCAAATCTAATCATAGGATGGCTTAAAAGATTGGCTGCATTTGCTGTGTTGGGAACTGAGATTATTCTGCTAATGGCAGATGTCATGCTGTGTATTCGTCATACCCCCAAGCTTAGGGCACTGGCCCACCTACCTTGTTGTACTACTGGGAAGAGACAGTGGTTATCCATCATTTTCTTAATTAGTTGGTAATTAGGAAAGCCACAGGATGAGCACATTGTCTCATTCTGGGAGCACATAGCAGAGACTTCAGATAAAAATGGCAACTGAGAACTGGCCAGTCTCCTTCTTCCTCATCAGGTCCTGCTTTCTCAAACTCCCCTTCCTTTGATCCCTCTGTATTTTGATGGAATATCCCAGCAGTACTGAGAAGTAACTCTCCAGTAGAGCTCAGCTTTTCCTTACCAGAGCCATTCCCTCATAAAGGTATCCAATCTGTTCTTCAAGTCATTATCATCAAAATTACTGCTGTCATCACCACTGCCATCATTAGGGTTTCATTAGGGTTTATAGAGTGCTTACTATGTGCCGGAAACTGTTCTGAAAGTTAGCTGACATGTGGATGATTTATTCTGACAAGTTGTTATAGAAAAGTCATGGGGGGTTGTCTGTCAGCAAGATAGCTAAGGGGCAGGTTCAGAGACATACTGCCTGGGTTTAGATGCAGATTTTATCCCTTCCCCACTATTTACACTGGTAAATTATTTAACTTCTCAGTGACTTAATTTCCTCATCTACACTGTGGAATGAGTAATACAGCAAAACCCCATTGGCTTTTTGTGAGTTGAACCCAAGTGTCTACCACATATGAAAAGCTCAATAAATATTGTTTAATTTCCCTATTGTTATGGTTGAGGACAAAGTCTTATTCATTTTTATATCACTGTGGCCTGAGAGATTTCCTACATCATAAGGGATGCTCAATATCTTTAAGTGCAAGGAAGGAATGACTTATAAATACTGAATAAATGTTAATTAATTAGTGTGGTAGGTTGAATAGGACCTTCCAAAGACATCTATATTGTAATCCCTGTAGCCTGTGAATATTTTATCTTACGTGGCAAAGGGGATTTTTGTAAATATTAAGGACCTTGTGATGAAAAGACTATTTGGAATTATTCTGTGGATCCAGTGTAATAATGTGTCATTCTAAGAAAGAGGCAAAAGGATAGTATGACAAAGTCAGAAAGATAGTATAACAAAAACAGAGGTTGAAGTCATATCATGAGCTTTGGAGATAGAAAAAGGGATCTAGACCTGGAAATGTGACAACTTTCCAGAAGCTGGAAAAGGCAAGGAAGTAAATTTTCCCCCAAGGGCCACCAGAAGAAATGCAGTCTTGCCAACATCTTGATAATTAGAATTTCTGACCTCCAGAATCATAGGAAAATTCATTTGTGTTGTTTTAATCCAGGAAGTTTGTGGTAATTGGTTACAGAAGCTATAAAAAAGGAATACAATTAGCTTTTAAGCATCATGTACAGATTAAAAAAAAAAGAGTTAATAATTTGCCTCAACTTACCTCTGAGTAATATTAGGCCTCTCATGCATCTTTTGGCCCTGCTTACTACAATTAAAGCTGCTTATGAAAATCTTTTGATTTTAATCGCTGTTTTTAGCCCAACAAATAAAGTGTTGTTGCATCTTGCCTTTTAGATAGCTATTTATATTCCTATGAACTTACATCTTTAAATAATTTATGATGATATCTGAATTTGAGTCTTCATAGCCTTCAAAAGGAATGTTCATTTTGAGAACAAAGGAGCTGGATCAGCATAAGTGTTGATGGTTGAGCAGTTCTCCAGAGGTTGGGCTGACAGGAGAAGCCTCAGGGAAGATTTGCTATGAATGACAAAGGTTATGTAAAGAGAGAACTTCATTCAGCTGCAGTGGATAGCTGGGCTCTCTATCCTTTACCAAAGTGATCTGAAAACTGGGATACACTCAGTTGACAAGGTGCTTACCTGAATTGAAAACAGTATCCCAGAAGCATCCCTCCAGACAGTTCCTTCACTATAGGGACAAATGGCGTCTTTAGGCATGCCTTTAGAATAAATTGTTACAAACCTGGAGGGAAATGTTTCAACATGAATCCCACACACATCAAACCCGTATTTGACTCTCAGCATGTATCATGGCTGGTGGACGTGACAATAGAATTCAAGAATTCAAGAATTCTATTCAAGAACAATAGAATAAATGTCATCTCTTTTCCTGTGACATCAACTCTTAGCATGAATGTTTCCAACCTCTTAGAACAGCAATCAAGGGATCAAGGATTCCCAGATTTTTCCTAATACTTAAAGACCAACTCCCCCACCCATGCTATACTCTTTGGGGCTATTCACTCACCTCCCCACTGCAGTACCTTTGTCTCACTTGGTGCTTAGAACTGCGTGGGGATGTTTCCACTCACATCATTTTTGCTACTATCGCAAAAGCCTGGAGGACATCAAAGAGTATCAATTTTACATCTTTTTGAAGCTCTAGACTCATTTTAAACAACCCAAAACCAAGTGAACCCACAAAGATGTACAAAGTGCAAACCCCCAGTCTGTCTGCAGTATAATGACTGGAGCAGATGGCTGCTGCCTCAGTTATGTGGCTGAGTTCCCTGGGTGCCGAGAACATGATTGGCAAATCAAAAGCTGGAAATGCTACATCTGGTCCTTTCCCCCGCCCCAGTATCTCACCATATATCTTCGAGAAGATTGCATCTAATTTTGAGGCATAAATAACCTGGACAAAAACTAAAATGCATTTTATAGTGCAGGAGTGAAAAATAATGAATTTAGCTCAGTTCCTGTTCACCTCGAGCTGACCACACGCATTATGTCAAACTCAGAAAACATCATAACTATAAATAGTCAGCTTTTGCAATCTGAGTGAGATTGTAAGGGGCATCAGTGCCTAAGAGGAACATGATTCAATACGAAGGTGAAGACATAAACATTTAATGGCATTTGCTTTGTCAATCGCATTTTAGATATGTATATTTAAAACCAGAGGTTTTACATTTCTTAGTAGACAATGGTATCATGAATCATATTTTGTTATTGATTCTTTGTTGATATGTCCAGAGAAAAAGTATTCTCTTCTTTCTGATATAGAAGGCTGAGTTCTCATTAAATAATAATTTGCAATACAAATTGAACTAACACTATCACTAGACTTTTTAAATTTATAAACCCAGAAATACCGTGCCAATTGCTTTTAATGTTTTTTGCCTGGTGTGGCAGCACATGTATGATGCCATTCTCAGGAGCTAAAGAAATAAATATAAGCACAATTAGGAGACTTGAGGAATAGTCAATCATGCAAATAACAAGAAACTTAGACTATCCATACTTTTCTTTATATAACCATTTAATTCAGAAAAGTTCTTGTATGATATTAGAAGTAGTCCTACTCTGTACAAATCTGTATTTTGATACTTCAACAGTGATACAATTTCAATCTCTCTTTTAATCATGTTTATGTGAAATAACTATGTGAACATTGGAGAGAACTAACATTTACATTAAGTAATGAAATGATAACTGGGGGAATAAATTCAATGACAGCTCAGAAGATAGTAAAGATTAGACCAACTTTCACCATTTAAATATTTTATCTTCTAAATATAAACTTAAAATGCATGAGACTATTATGATTATTTTTTATATTGCTGGATGTTCCGTTAAATTAGTAAAAACTGGGCAATAATTTAATCCAGTGATTATTTATTGACCATTTGCTATATGCCAACCCCCAAGGATACACTCATGAATCGATAGAGACTGTGCGATCAAGGGGGAAACAGAAAGAGAATTGTACAGCCCAGTGTGAAAATTAGCATGAGATCATATATTTAGTCTCAGCTATTCTGGGTGCCTGTAATATTTTAAGTCTTCTGGAAGTATGTATTAAGACAGACACTCTTGCAATTTTCTAATCTGGTAGATAAAACAAGACATTGTTAAAAACAATCAGTCAATAGGGCAAGACAGTCTATGCACAATGCATAGGTTAGGTACATAAAATGGAATACAAATTTAACCCAGTACAGAAATTATAAAGGTTAGGATTTTGATAAAGCCACATACTTGGTATTTCACTTAAAACATTTGGGTTGGGGAATATAATTTCTAAAAGTTATACGATTATTTTTAAACAAGTAGCTGAATCTAGTGGGAACATTCTTTTCTCTCAAAAACCACATTTTTTTTCTAAGTGGATTACAGCTAATTTTCAGAGTAGTTTCTGAAACTCTCTCAGCAAAGTTACCAAAGCAGATGAATTACATTTCCTTGATGTTTGCTATTAGCAGATTGTCCAGAGATAGGATTAACCGTCTCCTTTTCTTTTTTTTTTTTTTTCCCAGACATGAAAAACGTTCTTGCAAGCTGGATTAAAAATCCAGATAAAATAATAATACTAATAGTACCTTCTGCATCACATTACTTTCCACGATGTTATATTGGTTATCTAATCTGAATGACAGCAAGCACAGATGAAATACCCTGGAAATGAGTAACACATGTGGGGTGTTTATCCCATGGAAAGTGGACCAGAAGCACAGGAGTTTATTGCTCTAACTCTAATAGAGAATTCTTTACATAATGTTACATGAAGTGGCAGTGCTAGAATGCACAGTAATTGGAAGAAGGATACACGGAAAAATAAACCCTCCTGATGTCATATATTAGATTCCACAGTGGTCTGGGGGCATGTCTGATGATCTTAATTCATTTAGTGAGCTGGAGTGGTCCTTCTCTTCGGTTTATATCGTCTCCATATACATAAGGCTGCTCCACTGGCTCGCATTAAAAAGGAGCCTTGTAAATTTTTTCTTACAAAAATAAATAACTCGAGTATCCAGATATGTAAGAGCTTAATTCTCAAGATCCGGCGTGTTTAAGACTCACATTCTTTGGGGCTTTCAGTCTGAAACAGAGAAGAAAACACTCTTTTATGGTTGAGATTTCTGAATATGTAACCGATGAGCAGTGTTTAAAGGCTTCCTTTTGCCTGCTAACCATGTGCATTAGAATTAATGACAGGCAACAAGACCACCTGAAATATCAGCCATTCAAACAAAACATAGTTTCCAGATACTTTAAATGGCACATACATGAGGCCTGAGCTCACATTGTCAGGCTATACGCTTTCTGTTGCTTTCTCCAATTCCAATTTGAGAGTGTCATTTCCATGGTATCAGAAAAAGCAGAAGAAAACAAAAATGTCATTTCAGGTAGGTTGCTAGGTTGGAGTACATCTTGGCCTATCAAGATTTGTTCACTGTAAATCTTAATTTGCCTGAGTGGTTGAAACTAGTGGCTCTACTAAACTGGTCTAGACTGAAATCTGAATATTTAAAAAAAAAAAAAAAAACAACAGATTCAGATTTCATTCTCAGGGTTTAACGTTTAGTTTCTATGTTTCTGGCTTACAGAGCTTGTCTTTTGCTTTGTCAATAAATAAACCACTTGGGAGGTTTCTTTAGGGTGGCACAGAAAAGTGAAAGCAACAGTGAGAATGTATTTATTTGATATCTATACTTTGATCTGGCCCCGGGTAAAACTGAGAGCCAAACCCAATCTCCTGTCCACCCAGAGCTGTCTCTTTTTCTTACCAAGTCCCTCAGGGCGAAACAGCCCTTCTCAATTGTATACTTCCTTTGCTCTCCTTCTTAAACTTGAAGTCAGGTAATATAAACTCAGATCAAGTCATTCAGGACATATTTTGAAGGCAGGGAACATATTTTAAACTCCTGGCTTCTGAAATTATGCCTTGTGGGGCACAATCAACTTATGAAATTAGCCACATTAACATGATACATTAGAATTCAATTAAAGAATAGTTTATTCTATCTGGATTAAACTGCATATTTGATCATACTTGTGGGTTAGAATAAAAAAAAGAAAAAGAAATCTTGAAGGATAAGAAAAGCAGTATAACTCACAGAACAGGAGGCCCTTGTTAATATTATTATGCAGAAGGAAACCACTCTATTTTCAGAAGTAGAGATTTTTAAATATTGGTGACTTGATCAAAATATGGATTCAGTCTGGCAGTTTATCTTCAGGATAAAAGTGGTCAGACTGAAATGTTTGTAAAGGTCATTTGGTGTGTTTTTATATCTGTCATACATATGTAGAACATGTTCTCGGGTTTACACTTGCCCTTTAACTCCCAGTACAGGAAATCTGCTGCTAGGAAAGGCTTGTAAAATGTTTATGACATTTAAGTCATGCACAAGATTTCTTATTCTGGAAGACTGAGTTATAAAATTTGCATATGGTGTCCAACATTTAGGCCCAGAGTTTCATATTTGGCTTTCTAAAATCTTGATTATACATCCCTTTTGATTATATTTGATGATATTTGTAACCTTTCTTTCTGTTACCAAAGACCATATAGGTCGGATCATTATTGATCTCTGTTATTGACTATGAAAATCATAAATAATAACAGCATCCTATCTTGTTCAAGTGGATCTTGTCATTAAGATGTGTAGAGAACATTTTATTGTGCAACATGAAAAAAGTCTCAACTTGATTGCTTAGAACTGCAAATTTAACTTCCAGAAGAAACTATGCTATGAAAGTATCAAGTGAACAAAACTGGTTATGAGCATGTGCAAATACATCAGACCTGTAACTCATGGAGATGCTGCTTTGGTCCCTTGTTCTCAGTGGTATTTGTGTACTGCATTTATATGTATTTATAACCAAATACCTATTTAATATAAGAGGTCCCACAATTAAGTTTCCAAAGTCATCCTAGGAAAAGTGCTACTTACTTCATTGCTAAATTCACCATGGTCACTTTGGAAGTACTCACCTTGACACCAATGCCTAGTCCATCCTTCAGTGTGATTTCAAAACTCTTTTTCTGGAATGACCATCAGCACTGTCATTCCTACAGCTCACAAAAACATGCAACAACAATAATGAATTCCACTCAGCAAGAGACCACCACACATGGACATGAACACAGCTGACAGATACTGATATACCAAGGTTAAGAAACCTTACTGAGTTGTTTGTACAGTGTTGTCAGCATAAGCAATGTGGCAGCAAGTTCTTGAACCTTATTGTCAGAACTTGTATTAACAAAAACATGGGAACACACACATAACAAATACATTCTGCAGAAGGGTACCTTTTAAACTCTTTTAGATTTTAATAAGCATATTAGATTTCTTGAAAATGTCAGTGAAAACACTTGTACCACCTTCAGAAACAGGGAACCCAGAAAAGAATATCAACAATACATTTGAAATCATAAAGTTTGATAGTGAGAGTAACAGTAAATGTTATATGAGCAGGGATGTGGGATAGAGGAGAGTGTGAGGAGAGATTATTGTCCCCTTTCACATATGGTTATGATTGTGATAAAGAAAAAAAAAATCAGGAGAAACAGAAAGAGAAGAGTGAGTAATCCAGGGTGGTGCCTGTGGCTCAAAGGAGTAGGGCACCAGCCCCATATAGCAGAGGTGGTGGGTTCAAACCCAGCCCTAGTCAAAAACTGCAAAAAAAAAAAAAAAAAAAAAGAAAGAAAGAAAAGAGTGAGTAATCCAAACTGGAGGCAACCAAAGGAACAATTCCTTGTTGTTTATTTATTTATTTGTTTGTCATTGTTGTTTGTTTATTTGTTTTGAGACCAAGTTTCACAGTATTCCACCAGGCCAGAGAGTGGTAATATCATAGATCACAGCAACCTCTCTAACTCCTAGGCTCAGGTGATCCTCCTACCTCACCCTCCTGAGTAGCTGGGACTACAGGTGCCTACCAAAAGCCCAGCTCTTTTTCTAGTTTTAGCAAAGACAATGTCTCATTCTTGCTTAAGCTGGTCTTGAACTCCTGAGCTCAAGCAATCTGCCTGCTTCAGACTCCGAAAGTGGTAGAATAACATGTGTGAGTCACTACCCCTTGCCAGAGAAATGGCCCCTTGTATACTTGCTTAGCCACCAAACAGTGAGTTTATCGTCCCCTCTTCATGTCATCTGAGCTGGCTGGACCCACTGTTTCTCATGGTACAATCAAAGGGATGACATTGACAGGGCTCAGTCTTTAGTATTAGCAAATAGAGCATTAAAATACGTATTTCAGTTCAAAAAGGGTTGAAGATTTTTGTCTCTCTGGATTCATTTAATTATATACAAATACTAATTATAAGCAAATAGATTTTGACTATTTGCTAGCAGTCAGGATAATGGTAGACAAAATAGAAAGATAAAGATGAAATAGCCTTAGGAGGGTCTACCCTGAATGACCGCACACATGTTCAGGTATGCAAAGCAACCATACCCGAGGTATCATAAGAAGTACCCAATAATTTTCCAAAGAAGCGTAGGAAATAATGTTATGAGCAGAGAAGCAGATCCCTCAGACTTCAAGCTGATGGGATTCTTAAAGGAAGATTAAAATAGAGCTTAGTTTTGGATTAATAGAGACATTGGAGTAGCTCATACTCTGAACATAGGCTGCCAGGAACCAAATCTCTGTGACCTTTCTGTGTCTCTGTGGTTTCATATGCATTTTGGAGAAGAGTAGCTACTCTGTAGGATTTAAGGAGTTAATAGACACACAGAAATTTCAATATCACTTAGTACCTGATAGGCACTCAAAACGGTTAGCTGTTATTTTCCTATTGTAATTCCAGTTCTAGGAAGTCTCGTAAGCAAAGTATGTATCAGATATTGAGATAGAAACAAACTTCAAGATGTTTTTGGTATCCAAGAATGACTTCCCTGGGATTGATGTTGATAAGAAAGTATAAACCAGTGACTTTCACTGGGAGTTTGGAAGGGTCAGATATACTTGGAAGAGTTTGTCAAATTCCCACATCTGTCACTTCTCCCTCCTCCCACCCAACGCATACTTGAATACAACCCACCACACATTTACTTAAAAAGTACACACTTTCTTGGGCAGTGCCTGTGGCTCAAGGAGTAGGGCGCCAGCCCCATATACCAGGGGTGGTGGGTTCAAGTTTGGCTCTGGTCAAAAACTGCAAAAAAAAAAAAAAAAGACACTTTCTTGTTATTGATAAGAGTGTGGGAGTGTTAATGTACTCTTCATATGCATTGAGGAAAAGTAAAGAATTAAGAAAAACTCACAGGTCAAGACAATACTTACTTAGTACAAAGGATAATCTTGGAATTGTGTGCTACCATTGACATAAAGGAAAATGACATTCATGGGGCATGCAAATTTTATTAGAGAGACATAATCCAAGTGAAAGGATGCATTTCAGTTTTGTGATTCACTTCAAGCCAGCACAGGGTCTGGCATGTAGCAAATACCCAGGTAATAAACACTAATTCCCTCCATAGATTCATTCAATCCCCCCCTTCGTATTCCAAGAACTCATGAGTAAATCTCCCTAAATTCATGAAAGTAGCTAATGATTATAGCAGACTTCATCTGTAGACTTCTAACTGGTATTTTGCATTCAGCCATCTAAGCATCTATGATTGCAATAGAATATTTGGGAGACATATAACTGGATATTCTGCTTTTCACACTGACTTTTCCAAGAATAAAAGGCAAGAGGCATAATTCCCCCAAAGACTGTCCATACTGGCAAGGAATGAAACACAGGATGACAGTTGCTTGGAAGGCCAATTCAGTAAGACTGGATGCTTGCAGTAGGAGTCTCCTTCAGTCCCTAAGATTTGCTCTAACTAGACAAATGGTCTCCTCAACATTAGCCTACATCTGTGTTCTGAGATATGAATCTTAGAATGCCTCAAAACTATGGTTTTCCAGGTTTGACACTACTGACATTGGGGCTGAATTATTCCTTATTGAAGAAGCTGTTCTGGGCATTGCAGGGTGTTGGCAGCACCTCTGACCTCCACTCACTAAGTACCAGTAACACACACTTAGTTGTAACAGCCAAAATGTCTTTAGATATTGCCAAATGTGCCCCAGGGCACAATGTCTTTAGATATTGCCAAATGTGCCCCAGGGCAAAAAACCACTCCTTGTTCCATGCAGAGGATGGGATAGATGAGTTCAAGACATTTGCATTTCAATGATTCTGTGCAAATGATCAACTCTAAACCAGTTGCTTCTGAATGGAACATAGAGGAGGATCTGACAACAAATGCTATTAACGGTGTGCCTCATGTGTGGCAAGAAGGATGTGTGTCTAGATACAGTTTAGAGTTGGAAATAGATTAATTGGACTTACTAGGATAAGGATGAGAGTGGCCTATGTTGGCATGTTCTTCTCCCACGAAGATCGAACCCAAACTCTTGGGATACTAGGGGAGCTAATCCTTTGGCTAGATCCAAACAACTCAACTGATTTAGAGAAGTAGGAGTGCTAGATGTACCAATCTCTCCTCCAGTGAACTTCAGCTTCACCCCAACCTCATCTTCTAACGAACACTTCACCTAAAGCTTTCTGCTTTATGCTGCTCCATTTTAATTAATGACCCACAGAGCAATACTTTCCAGCAGGCTGTGAAAACATTAGCAGAGTCAGTCAGATTTCCTCTATGTAGAGTATAAGCTGGAAGGACAAACCAAATTTGACAACTTAAAAGGAGAGTGCAGGGGGGCAGCCCCTGTGGCTCAGTGAGTAGGACACTGGCCCCATATACTGAAGGTGGAGAGTTCAAACCCCGTCCCAGGCCAAACTGCAAAAAAAAAAAGGATAGTGCAGAACAGACAAGTGGTTGGGTCAATTCACTGGCAAGTTCCAGAACGAAAATTCTGTGGGCTGATCTGGTTCTGCCCCTGCTCTTTCTGGCTTTCTGAAGCCAGGTCATCTGGCTTCTGCTAGGTTACACTGGCTTGTGGCCTTAAAATAATGCCAGTTGCTTACATTAACTTGAGTGTGTCTTTGCTCTTTATAGCCAGATACAACACTATATGCAACTCCAGAGTTTTATCAACTTCATGGAAAATATGAATAAGCTATTGCAAAGCAAAGCTCACAAACAAAACTTGTCTTTTTATTTTATGCTTTTCACTGATGTCAGTATGAGTGTGAAGGTGTTACTGTTATATTACCTTCATTACTTCACAGCCTGTCAGTGCTGGTGCTAAAAAGACAAGCATGACATATATTTGTCACAGGCACTTATTTAATGGTGACTGTAAAGTATATGTTATAGCATTAATTTTTGTAGGTAAGTTACCTAAGTAAATTGAGTTTGAAATAAATGCTAGATTATGTGAGTACACTGTAGTGAAAAGTTATTGTGAAGAATTGCTTTCATTCCACCTAAAAGAGTCTTCCAGCATGACTTAACAAATTAAGTTAGTCATGGCACTATGAGGCAGAAACAGTGTTTTATAGGCTTGCCAAACCTAAAGCTGGTGGCTAATGATACACATTTGAGGCCACCTTGTTTGTTATGCCAAATACATAGCTGTCTTTTCCATTCTGGCTCCCCTGACCTCTTTCATCAGTTAAATTATCCTGTAAAAATATCCTTTTACATGAGTGTGTGAGGGTGATGTATTCCTCAGATGGGGGCTCAAATTAAACTGTTCTCTCAGGCCTGGGAAAGGCTGGGTTTAAATAGGGTCTCTGCATATCCCAGTGGGTTCAGTTTCATCTTCTAAGGCAAAACATATTCCTATTGAAGATTGATTTATCAGAATTGCTGTGGGGCATCCAGGGGTGACTCACCAGCTAGGACAATATGGATAGTCCTTTTTAAAAGTAAATGTGGTCATACTGTTGGGTTTCAAGGCAGCTGCGTGTGTTTTAAAATGTTAGGGTTTAAGGCAGTTGCTGGGGTTCCCAATTCTTGGAGTACTCTTGGTTGAAAATTACCAGACATACCAAATAAAAGCAAGTGTGAAATAAAGTTTATTGAGGAAGACAAAGATAGGCTTATAGAGTAAGAAAGCTTACAAAGCAGGATACATTCGCCATAGACAGTGAACAGGCTTGCATTGCCAAGGCAAGTAGGCAAAGAGGCTTTGAACATGGCCGGGGGTTCTCTTTATATTGTCTGGGTTGGGACTACCTTGTGAATCAGAGATCACCTTGGATCCAGAGTCATATTGCACAGCCAGATCTCCCATGAGCTTCTCTGAGCACCTGCAGGGATTGAGGGAAATGGGAGTTGTGGGCCTCATGATAATTAGTCTTGAGGCTGTTCTAGGTCACCTTTAAGACTCTATTGTACTTATTGTTAAGCTAAGAGTCCTCTATATTTCTGTGCAGTTGGCATACTATGTTCTGGTTGGCATATTGGAAGGGTGATCCCTCCTCCCCAGGTGTGAGCAATCTCTTGGGACAAAATCAAGGTGGGTGTCACCAAGATGGCAGCCTAGATGTTCCGCCCTTGTCCTTCTTCCCTAGGAGATCGGTTCCTAACTACCCACCTAACAATATTATTGTTGTTGATGTTTCACATTTGAAAAATAACAAAAAAACTACAATGAAAAAAACATAAAGCTTCACATGCCAAAAATGAAATAAAACATCCAAAGGAAAATTTGATGTGTTCATAGTCTTAAAGATTACAGTCTGCTTATTTTCCTTCATTTATTTAAAAATATTAATTATCAAGATTGACAGGCATATTCGGGAAATGCTTATTTTTTTGTGGTATATATCTTATTATAGTGCTAGCCAATGCTTTTTTTAGTGGGAACTAGGTAAATTACTCTGTAATTAAGAATTGTTAAGAGAGAATTCAGAAAAATATTCTATAACCTTTCTCTTGTGATTTACCTGCATATTTAAGCTGACAAAAATGTTATTAAAAGAGAGGTCCAATGTGACAGCAATGCCATTTATTATCTTATTTTTTAATGATACAAGGACTATTGCTTTGGTAACAAGATGAACAAAGATAAAGGGAGCCACACTTCCCATTCACAAGTACTTTTGTATAGATCGCCGTAAGAGGGAAAAAGTTGTCTTTAAACCCTAAACCTATGATATGGATCAGAATTCCCTAAAGTGTGTTGAACATTCCCCAGAGGACAGGCTTATCACAGAGTATGAAGACAGGGGACTGTTATCACAGAGTAAGAAGAATTAAGTATTAGGATTTCTATTTGTGAGGGCAGAGCAAGATAGCTGAGTAGAGACCTCTCCTCGCCAACTACTTTCAGTGAGACAGGGGAAAGTGGATTTCAGCCACCTTGCGCTGGGGGAATCTACCCAGAAACATCACTCCAGTGGCACAGTGAAGTAGTAGGAGACTTCAGGAGCCAACAATGAGGTCCATAACTGAGGAAAACTGACACACATATATAAATATATAGCAGTATATTGATACAGAAAGAGGCCAGCCAGACAGCTGGCTCTTCTACCGAGGGCTGGAGATGGGAAAGGGCTGTCCTGCAGTTTTTTGATTTTGAACTAGGCTTCTCACTGGAGTAGTGAGTAAACTCAAACAGTGTCCACTGGCTGGGGTTGAACACCAAATGGGGTGGTTCTCCCATTGGCCCAAGCCAGTGCCATTGTGGGAAGGCCCCACGCATAGGAGAAACTGTCCATGGAATCCCAGTGCACAGCCAGCTCTGGCAGACTTGTGGAGTTCAAGTAGTCATCCTTGGGGTGAGCTGAACAGTGTTTGCACCCCCAGTGGGGCTGCATTATTGTCGGGGGGACACTGGTGGACCTCCTAAAAAGTCTGGTGAGAGCTTTGAGACCCCAGTCCCATGGGGACCAAATGCTAAAGTGAACAGGCCAGGATTGAGGGCAAAGAAGTCAGGAAAATAGGAAACTGTCTCCTTTGCAAACAGAGAGGATTTTTTTTTTTTTTTTTTTTTTTGCAGTTTTTGGCTGGGGTTGGGTTTGAAACCACCACCTCTGTCATATGGGGCTGGTGCCCTATTCCTTTGAGCCACAGGTGCTGCCCAGAGAGGATCTTTTAACCCCAATCATATACAGTAAATCCAGCATGTTTTCTCCATCTTCTAAAACCACAACACCATCTGATGTCCAGGCAGTATACTTCTATATGTTTATGTATATATACGTGTGTGTGTGTGTGTGTGTGTGTGTATAGAAAGAGAGTTTTACATTTTTTTTGCTTATTTTTTAATTCTTTTTCCTTTTTTTTCTTTTTTTCTCTCTTATGTTGTTATTTGTTTAGATGTTTTTATTTTTTGGTTGTATTTTTATTTTTTCATATTTACTTTTTTCACAGGCAAGGGCTCCCCCATTTTTCTTATGGTTTTTCAGCCCCTTTTATTCTTTCTTTCTTTTTAGTTTCTCTCTTTTTTCTTATTTTGGTACAGATTTTTCTATTTTTCTCATCTTTTCCCCATAAATTTCTTATACAACAGCTACATATCCTTCTTTATCTTATATGATAATATTTTTAATATTCTTTATCTATTTTTATTATTTTTTCCCTTTTTTTCTCTTATAAGAGGGCTGGGAGTGTCCTGGCATTGGTCTGGCTCATGAAGACCACAAACTCATAGTCTAGAGTATCCTTCTAGTTTGGTCTTTGGAGAGATGGTATTGATAAGTCCTCACTACAACATAGGCATAATTTCAGTCTATATTTGGCAGAGGTGGTGTTTTGCTTTTTCCCACCTTGTAAGGAGCTCTTGACATTGATGGACCTGCCCAGCTAGGACCCCCCCAAATCCTAGAGCTGTAGGCATGGTTAAAGCACCCAGTCAAACACCATTTCTTGTGTTGCTCTTTTTCTCTCTTACTGTCCATTTTCTCTCCTTTTCTTCAATTTTTTCCTTCTACCCCCTTCTTTGTTTTTCTTTTCTTCCGCTTTATCTTTTTCTTTACTGTCTCATTTCTCATTCTTGACCCTTATGGTCATTTGGGCCTTATGCAAAAGGCCACTTCAATACCTAATCACCAAGACAAGGTTATTTAAAGGGAAGGAGGTTGTGAAAAGGAAAAAGTAGGGGAAGTAAGTGAACAATAAGAAAACACACATGAGGAGGAACCAACAGAAACATTCTGGCAACATGAAGAACCAGAACAGAGCAACCTCCCACCCAAGGGATGATGAGGTAGCTGCCACAGAGGATTCCACCAAATTAATTGAAATGACGGAAAGGCAATTTAAAATATGAATGGAAAAAACAATGAAGGGAAATGATGAGAAAGTCAAAAAACAGAACCAAAATTCAATGAAAGATATGAAGCATATAGAAAGGATATGGAGGAGCTTGAGGACTTAAAGGATTCAATCAGGAAACTTAAAGTGCAATAGAAAGTATTGATAACAGACTAGACCATGGAGAAGAAAGAATCTCAGAGTTAGGGGATAAAGCTCTTAAGCTAACCCAGACAGTTAAAGAGGCATAAAAGAAGAGAGATAAAGCAGAAAATTTGCTCAGAGAATTATGAGACTTCATGAAGCATTCAGACATACAAATTATTGGTATTTCTGAAGGGGAAAAACAACATCTGAAAGGAATGGTAGCCTGCTAGAGGACATCATAAACAAAAACATCCCACGTATCACTAAGTATTACGAAACACTCCTTTTAGAGAGATATAGAACTCTATGTCATATCAACACAGGTCTTCTCCAACACACTTTGCAATGAACTAGACTGAAGTCAAGACAAAAGAGAAAATTCTGTAAGCAAAATTTCTGAAAATTCTGTAACCAGCCCCAGAATTCTGTATCCTGCTTAACTAAGCTTCAAAATGAATGGAGAAACCAAATCTTTTACTGATATTTAAACATTGAGGAAATTCACTACAACAAGGCCAGCTCTACAGGAAATACTTAGACCTATTCTCCACACTGAACAGGGACTACCAGTAAAGTAAACAACCACAAACTAAAGGAAAAAAGCTATCTTCCACAAGAGCTCAAAGGCTAAAACTAAGCAATGGACCCTCACAAAATAAGATGACTAGCCCACTGAAGAGTCACAGCCTGGCCAATTGGATAAAGAGCACAAGCAATCCACATGTTGCCTCCAGGAAACACACCTAACATTGAAAGACAAAACAAAACTCAAGATAAAGGCTTGAAAAACAATATTTCATATAAATGGAAATGAGAATAAGGGGGGGATCACAATCTTATTTTGAGATACAAGTGGATTTAAAGCAACTAAAGTTGGCAGGAACCTATTGCCAAACATCCTTGAGCACCAGGAGTCACAGTGGCTGTGGGATGCAGTGGTGCAGTGGGAGCCAAACGGTGTGGAAAAGTTGGAAGAGCAATACAATAAACTCCCAAATATCCTTCATTTGGATTCACCAGAGGTGGAGTTAGGGGACAGAGAGAGATGGTTGACCATATGGAAAGTTTGGCTGAGCTCTTCTATTACAACTGGGAAAGAAAAGAACCCAGCCATATTTGGCATGTGTATCTTACCAAGAGTCATAGCTCAGGGAGTACAACCAAGTACTGGTCTGCAGGATACAGCATGTGATCCAAAGCAGTAGAGATCTGACTCATTAGGTAAGTAATTGGGAGCCAGCAAGAATGGCTGCCCCTGCCCCGGGGAGGTCCAGGGACAGGAAGAAGACTTACCACAGCTTTGGGTTTTGGGGGGAAGCTATGTATTGAGTGGAAAGCTTGGAACAGTGAGCAGACTTGACAGCAGCCCAATTTGAGTACTGGTTGGAGTAGATTTGCCATCCGTTTGGTGTCTGGTGAGGCAGCCATACTGGGAAGGTCATGGCTGTCAGGGTGAAGCAGTGGCCGGAAGGTTGAAAGAAGGTCATGAGGTTGGGACCCACACAGCTCAGTCCAGCCCCTAAAAATCCTTGAACTACAGACCTGGCCTTAGCATCATGCCAATCAATACCCTTCTTTTATTACTCCCATTCTCTTTTCTTGTCCTCTTTCTCTTTTGTTCTTCAATTCTTTTCTTTCATCCTCCTACCTTTTTTTCTTTTGCTTTTCTTTTTCTATTTCCTTTTTTTCTTCTTTCTTTCTTTTCCTCCTTTTTCTTCCTACTTGCTCTTTACCATTCTCTCCTTAAAGTGGCCTCTTGTATAAGGCCACTTCAAGACCTAAGCTCTGAGACAAGGTAATTTGCAAAGGAGTAAGTGTGAAGGAAAAAGGAGGACAAGAAGTGAGTAAGAAGGAATACATAATCAACAGAAACATTTGAGCAACATGAAAAAACTAAATAGAGCAACTCCCCCAAGGGACCACAAGGCAGCTACTAAAGAAGACTCTACCTATAAAGAATTAATGAATTTGACAGAAAGGGAATTAAAAATATAGATGATAAAGACAAAAAAGGGAGTGGATGAGAAAATGGAAAGACAAAACCAAAAGTCAAATGAGAAATATGTAGACTATGAAAGTATATGGTGGAGCTTAAGGAAGTGAAGGGGACAATCAGGGAATGTAAAAATGCAATAGAGAGTATCAAAAATGAATTAGACCATGGAGAAGAAAGAACCTCAGAGCTAGAGGATAAAGTTTTCGAGTTATCCCAGGTAGTTAAAGAGGCAGAAAAAGAGAGAGAACACAGAATAGGTGCTTGGAGAACTACGAGACTCCATGAAGCATTCAAACATATGAATAATAGGGATTCCTGAAGGGGAAGAAAATTGTACCAAAGGAATGGAACCCCTACTGGAGACTACCATAAATGAAAACTTCTGAAGTTTTGCTAAAGATCCTACACCCCTTTCAGACCCCTTTGAACCCCATGTCATCTCTTGGGAATTCAAACAGAGGCTTCCTAAGACATTGTAATGAATCAAGATGAAAGAAAAAATTCTGCAAGCAGCCAGGAGTAAGTGCCAACTGACCTATGGACGCAGAGCCATTAGGCTGACAGCAGACTTTTCAACTGAAACTTTCCAAGCCAGAAGAGCGTGGTCATCCTTCTTCAACATTCTTAAACAAAATAATTTTCAGCTCAGAATTCTAGATCCTGCTAAACTAAGATCCAAAATTAATGGAGAAATCAAAACTTTTGCAGATATACAAACACTGAGGAAATTTACCACAAAACCAGCTCTACATTAAATACTTAGACCTATTCTCAACCCTGACCATCACAATGGACCAGCAAACTGAACACTCAAAAACAAAAGGTCGAAAATTAGCTTCCACACTGGCCAAAGGATAAAACCACACAATGGACTTTTACAAAACAAGATGAATAGAACTCCACTACACTTATCAATTCTCTCAATAAATGCCAATGTACTGAATTCACCACTGAAGAAGCATAAGCTGGCAGATTGGATAAAAAAAGCACAAGCCATCCATATGCTATCTCCAGGGCATAGCATATGGAGGACACCTAGCCTTGAAAGAGAAATCAGTTCTCAGGGTTAAGGGATGGAAACAGTATTTCAAGTGAGTGGAAAACAGAAAAAAAGAAGGTTTGCAAATCAAAATGATCTCAAGATATCATTGAACCCCAGTGAGAATAGCCCACATCACAAAGTCCCAGAGTTGCAGCTGCTGGCTCAGATGTGGAAAGAGAGGGACACTTTTACGTGGTTAGTGGACTGCAAGCTAATACAGCCTCTTTGGAAAGAAGTATGGAGAATCCTCAAAGAACTCAAATTAAACCTCCCATTTAACCCCTGCAATCCCACTACTAGGCATCTACCCAGAAGAAAAAAAATCATTTTATCATAAAGACGTTTGCACTAGATTGTTTATCACAGCTCCATTTACAATCACCAAGATTTGGGAACAACCTAAATCTCCATCAATTCAGGAATAGATTAACAAGCTGTTGTATATGTATACCATGGTGTACTATTCAGCCTTAAGAAAAGATAGTGACTTTAGATCTTTTGTATTAACTTGGATGGAGTTGAAACATGTTCTTCTTAGTACAGTATTACAAGAATGGAAAACCATATATCCAATGTACTCAATTTTATTATGAAACTAGTGGATGATCTAATTCACACCCACACAAGAGAAAAACTTAATTCTTTTCAAGTTAGGGGAAGAAGGAAAATGGGGGAGGGAGGTGGGAGTGATTGATATGCTTTCACTTAAAGGGCACAAGTTAGGGGTGTAAGGGACACAACTACAAGAGGGGCTTTACCTAACAAATTCAAATATTGTGACCTGATTGTTTGTATCCTCACAATAACCTGAAATTAAAAAAAAAAAGAATTTCTATTTGTATTGATTTGATCATATCATTTTAACATTCTTAATTTTCATTTTTTATACATGATAATACATTTTAATGTACATAATATATTGAGATACTAATATGTATTTAGTAGTATTGGGTAATTTAGTATTTAATATGTAGTCATCAACTATCAACTATGAACCTCATATAAGATGGTGGCCTTTCAAGATTATAATGCCATATTTTTATTGTATCCTTTGCATTTTTAGATATGTTTAGATGCATAAATACTTATCTTTGTGTTACAATTGCCTATAATATTCAGGACAGTAACATGCTCTACAGGTCTGTAGCCTACATAGACTATACCATATAGCCTAGTAGTGTAGTAGGCTAGACCACCTTGATTTGTGTAAGTGCACTAAATTTGTGTAAGTGATGTTCACACAATGAAATTACAAACAATGCTTTCTCAAAATGTATTCAGGCATGAGTGTGTGTTTATATACATACATAAACAGACATCATAGTTTATATACTATATATTAATATATGTTATATACTTAGTTATATAGTTTGTACATATTGTGTGTGTACATTATACGCACACATAAAATATATGGGGTATTTTCCTGAAGAGTATGGATGATCAAAAACTATTTGCAATCACTGAAATAATTTTCCCTTTGCTTGTTGGTACTCAATAGCCCTCATTTCTATGTAACTGCCTACACATTTAATTCAGGAGAAATCTGACAACATTGAAGGAGAATTGTGCCTCTGCAGACTGAGGTTTTTTTGTTTTCACACATTTAAATGTATGAATAACCTTATTCTTAACTCCCAGCCTATTGAGACCCTGGAATTCTTTTCGTTCCTATCCATGGTTTCAGACAGTAAGTGACTTTTCATTCAGATAATATCTTGCCATCCTCCAAGTAAAATTCCTTTAAATTCCTGTTGTAGGGAAAAAAATTAAAAGATAGGGCAGCACCTGAGGCTCAAAGGAGTGGGATACTGGCCCCATATGTCAAAGGTGGGAGGTTCAAATCCATCCCCAGCCAAAAACTGCAAAAAAAAAAAAAAAAAGATATTTCCCTTATATTTTAGCTAATATTCATATGCTATAGGGTGGGAAAAAATCATTTTCTTTTCTTTTCAACTTAATAAAGCCTTAGAAGAAAGCTATCATCTCTTTTTGACAAATCTTTGCATAACCTTCATTATTTGTCTTAAAAGCCAAAATACTCAAGTGAGCTATGTACCACAGCTGCTGTCCAGAAGCCTTAGGAAGGAATCCTTATGGGCAGATAAAGCTTATGCAGTACAGCTAAACATTCATATATGGAAACTCTTGTTATGTTGCTGGAAACTCCTTTCTTCTAAGTATATGTCTTTATCTTGTAAGTACGGTCATAGTTTTCTTGTGAGAGTGACTTGTTCCGAACAGTCATAACTATTTGTTGTGGTTATTATTTTTCTCATTATAAAAGTAGAAAACACTGAATTGTCCAGCAAGGAAGTTGCACAGCATTACAGAGACATACCCAGTGATACCTATTGATGAGTCTTTCCTAGGAGGACGCACAGAAGTGTGTGTATCAGACTTTTACTCCACCACGCCCTCCATCAGATGCAGGCAATGACCCTCAATAGCATAACTCCCACAGCTTCACTGATTTTATGTCAATCAGAGTCAAACAATCTACCTTCTAACATTGTTGATCAGAAAAAATCTCTTCCCATGGGAGCAGAGTAAGTCTCGGGTGCATATAACACTATTTGATCTCTTGAGAGAATGTTATGGACTGAATAATATTTTCCCCAAATTCATGTACAAACCCTAACTCCCAGTACCTGAGAAAGGGTGTGTATTTAGTGATAGCATCTTTAAAGAGGTAATTAAGTATTAGATGCACAAATACTTACCTGGTATAACCAATATGACTGGTGCCCTCAAGAAGAGGACGCAGGCACAGAAGAAAAACCATGTAAAGACAAAAAAAAAAAGGCAGCCATCTACAAGCCAAGGGCAGGTCCTCAGCATGTAATCAATTCTGCTGACACCTTGATCTCAGACTTCCTGCCTCCAGAACTGTGAGGAAATGAATTTCTGTTGTTTAAAGCACTCAGTCTGTAATAGTTTGTTGCAGCAGCCCTTGCTGAATAATATACCACTTTTGTTGAATGGAGTTTGACACAGCCACTTCAGATAGTATAAATTGTTTTAGTACAAAAAAGTATAAAGAAAATTAGCTATATGTCTTTGCCCAGAAATAACTATTAAAACTTTAATGAATTTCCTACTGGTCATTTAATATTATATTTTAGTATTTTTCTTGTTATTAAGTACTCTTGGTAAAAAGCATTATTAAGACTGTAAATAACCCTTCCATAAGTGCATTTAAATAGAATTCTAGTATTAGACATTCAGACTAAACCTTTATATATGTGTTAATTATACTACTACTATAACTTTAACCTGCAACAAATGATTTATTACATCAGTCCTTACCCAAGTTATTTATGTATTTACAATAAAATCCAAAAAAATATGTAATGGAACTATGAGTATGAACTAAAAGTTATATAAGTTAATGGTTTCACTATTATATAACAAAAGTTATATAAGTTAGAATTGTACCAATTTTTGCTTACTGAGGTGGCTTGACATAATACTTGCTACCATTATAGAAAAATTAAATGTTATAAATTTTCTTAAAATTTATTTATTACAAGTGAAACCAAGATTTATTTTTTATAGTAAAATTAAATAATCTTTTTTGTTTGCTTTTGTTTTTTGCAGTTTTTGGTTGGGGCTGGATTTGAACCTGCCACCTCCAGCATATGGGGCCGGCGCCCTACTCCTTTGAGCCACAGGTGCTGCACAAAAATTAAATAATTTTACTTTTTAAATTAGTAACATTTTTTCCTTTATTGATCATCTTGCCTTGTCTTTTGTTAATTTTTCGGTGATACTTTTAATGCTTTTCCAAATAATGCTATAATTTAGGAATTATTTGTATTTTATTTTCTTTCCAATAACATTTCTTTTCCTTGCCATATTGTAGTAGCTATAACTTTTATAATAATTCTGAAAAATAATGGTGTATTAGTCACTATTTTATTACACATTCCTATTTTATTAATGTCTTTATGACAATGTCTTAGCAGTTTCTCTTAAAGAATTATTAGTGGATCACAAAATAAGTTTTGTAGTTTATTACTAGATTCTATTAATTTTTGTTTTATTTTTGAGATAATTATAGATGCAAATGCAGTTGCAAAAGATATATAAATAGATTTCTCATAGCCTTCATTGATTTCCCCAATGTTGCATAACCATGGAACTATTTCACAAACAAAAAATTGATGATGGGAGCAAGATGGCAGCCGAGTAATAGCTTCCTTGTGGCTGGGCACCGTGAGACCTCAGGCATCTCTGGCAGGCGGGATCTACCCAGGAACTTCCCCTTGGGGACACAGGGAGACAGCGTGAGGCTTCTGAACACCCTGAGGAAGGCAAAAGCGGCAGAGACTGGGCAAGTGGTTGCGTCTGTTCACTCGGTCTGATCCTGTCGGCGGCTGTGGGTGGGGCAACAGTGGGACTGCAGGCTGGAAAGGCCTTGCCTGTGAGCTGTTTGGGTTTCTTTTG